>JAHZMY010001001.1:0-12380 GCA_027743915.1 Seira sanloemensis
CTCATTTAGATGTCCAGGAAAATATCGAATCCAGTTACGTGAAAGCTATCGACGTCTGGATGGGAACTTGCACAGGTACTTGAAGCACTCTTTTTGCCATATTTTATAGATATGAATTAGGACTTCTCATGGCCTGACACTTGAATTTTTTTTTCCGGTGAAACCAAAAAGCACCGACAATAATTTCAGAGCTCAACAGTTAGCAAGCAGACCAAATAGATAGAATTGTCAGCTTCAAAAATCGTAAATTTATCAAAATAAGTAGTCAATTGTACAAAAGGAAAGAACATAATACTATTATTTCCTAGAAGCCTTTCACTGGGCATTAGCTTTTCTTTTTGAAAAGATTTTGCAGCGTTTCCATTTATCCCAAACGGTGTTTAGGTACCATTCAAAGCTGCTACATATAATGATTGACTTGTTTTACCTTCTCGATTTTTTTCCAGCATTCGTGTTTTTGGCTCTACTGGAATTCACGGTAGTGAACTATCTCTGGAGAAAGGAATGCTGTCGCAAGTTTCGGCAGGCAAAAGCAGAGCACAGCAGCTGCATGGAAGGTTTAGGGAACAACTCTGAAAATTTGGGTATGGGTCGCTCCCCATCCGGTCAATCAATGGTAAGCTAAAGCTCGACTTTGTCTTTTCCCGGAACTAAACCAATAAAAATAAAAGTAAAACAAAAGAGAAAATGTGTCTCTTTGGCTCGCTTTTATTAGAAATGATAATGTCATTTCACCCGCCTTTTTGTGTACATTGAACTGTAGCACGCACGCACTGAAATTGTTGCTATTCATCAAGCATGACCGTAATAGACACACTTGCAAAAACACCAGCAGCAGGGCCTGGGCTTTTTTTTCTTTGGTAGATATGTACCTCGTGTCTGCTACTTCAAAACAAAGAGATATTGCCCCTCTTTACAATTTGTGCCGAGATTCACGTTTTAAATTGAAACGAGTAAAGGCAAAGTGAAAGATATATGGTACCTAAAATCCAAAGTTGACTTTAGACACGGAAATTGTACTGGGTAAGTGCATAGGAGCAAGATAAATGTGTAAAGATCTTGAGAGTGAAACTATCCCTTTTTAAGTAATTTCGTATCTAAAATCTCCTTTTGCTCACTCGGCCAAGCCCAATGAATTTATTACGTTCTACTTCTTATTATCACATGCACACTGACGATAAGAGGGCTTGTGACTTTCTCATCTAGGATGTGCTTTCACTTTTTTTCAAGAGTGAAAGTGCCTATGTGAAAGTGAAATGGAAACTATACATATGTATATATAAAGTGGCCATCCTACAATGCAATGTTTGCTGTCGCCTCATTCTCCTCATCAAAATAATCATAACCCGTTTAAAAAACCAGAGGAGAACAATGACACACCACACCACCATGGTATAAATTGTGCAAAAGTCATAATAGTGTGCGGCTCGTTCCACCATCTCACCGCTTTTCCCTTTCCTCTCTCATCCTTTAGTTTACGAGCTATTTAAAATTTCTGTGCTATTACGAGAGCGGCTAGAAGACAGTGGAAATGAATGGGGAAACCAAAAACACATATATTATCTCAGCAGCGCAAACCATCACCACCCTCATATACACATATATGTGTAGAGCCTCAAGTTTTTATTATTATTTTGTGTTACTTTCTCATTTCCCCCTTTTGTACTTTGGTTTTTGAAAGAGGGGAAAGCAGGCCAGAAAGAAATATTTCGCCTCTCGTGTGAAACCAGAGAAAGCACATAGCATAGTAGCATGCTCTTTCCTCTCGCCTATAGGCCGGTGGTTTATTGCCGGTGACAGCGCTAACAGGAAAAAGTAGTTTTGTTCAAGAGAGGAAAATAGACTTGGCTGTCAGAATTGGGAAGAAACTACTTATTTCACAATTTTTTTCATTTTGCCTTTTGCTAAAACACTCTTTATTTCGAGGGTGTCTTGTGTATGTGAATGTGAGTGTGTGTAAAAGAAGTAGTAAAAATGCATTCATAAAAACTGAATACACACACGAAAAATCGTCCTTCCTCTTCTTCATGCTGTATGCAATTTTCCGCCGAGTCTCACTGTCCATTAGGCTTATGAATACGAAAAGCGACTTTGCTCTTGAAAAAATAGCAAAAAAAAGTTTCATATATGAATTTTCAAAATTCACTTGTCTTATTCCATTTTTTCTTCTTATGCTTTTTACAGCATCTGCGAGAAAAGCTGGACAACTCATTGGACAAGAACCATGTGGAAACAAGTTTCATGCAAAATTCAAACCCACATTTCTTGAGTGTGGTGGACCAACCCGTAATCCCAGTGGAAGGGATAAATGTCATGGAACCTATTGCTGCCTATACTGCAGCAAGAGCAATGACAAACTACAAGGAGAGAGCAAAAAACATTGACGAGACGTGCAGATTTCTTTTTCCAGCTGCATTTACCGTCTTTGTCATTATTTATTGGAGTTACTATCTCGCCACGTAAAGAAAGGAGAGAGAAGAAAAAAACTTTTATATTATCCAATCCAACTTCATTTTACTACTTCTATTGTATACAAAAAAAGGAAGAAAAAAGCCAAACATGTGACGAAGTGCGGAACGGAGAAACTAAACTATATATTATATAGTAGGGCATTCAACAAATTTTTGTTCTTCATGGGAAAAGTTTTTCATTTTTCACTGGATACATTTCTCATTCTATTTGAAATTCAGAGGTTGTATTATGATGAACTGAGAGATTATTTTGCGAGAATAATGGAAACTAGAGAAAGAAAAGTTGTACATATATATCTTTTAACGGTATACCTCACGTCTCTGATAAAAAAAGTACGTAATCTTTGTGTTGAATAAAATATACAGCACCTGAATCATTTAAGATTCCAAAAGTCATTCTAATCAAAAGTTGATCATTTTTTCAAGTCAAAAAGCATATTTTTAACGTGTACAAATCAGCCGTTTACAACAGAATTGTATATATATAATACGGAAATGTACATAGGTACATATATTTACGAGTGGATGAGAGTGTGCATGCGGTTCACTATCACTATTCCATAGATATACATACATATTATTATTTGTTTCAGAGATAAATTCTGCGAAGCTTTTAGAACAGCAAAACTAGAGAAACAAAGAAAAACTTTGACTGTAGGTTTTTTATTGTTACCTTTGCCTGAATATAAACTTTTGGGCATTCCCTGCATTAGACATTAGAGACATATTTCTTTAGTATAAAATATGAACTTATGTTAAGAGAAATGTTCAAGTGTACCGGTCCACCAGATCCATCTGCAAATGTGTGGTCACGTTATGTGAACAGCAGCCCTTTTTAGAATATTGCTTTAGTATAAAATATGAACTTATGTTAAGAGAAATGTTCAAGTGTACCGGTCCACCAGATCCATCTGCAAATGTGTGGTCACGTTATGTGAACAGCAGCCCTTTTTAGTGGGAAAGTGCTCGTGTGGGGGTCAGATCTGTGGCCTTGTCTACTTTTTTACGATATGGTAATGCAAAAAGCGTCTATTCGCAGAATACTCGTCTATGCCAAAACTTTTAAGGAAATGTATTCCTCCCGCCTGTGAAAAGTTGTATTGATATTCAAAGCAGTTTTTATTGATACAAATGGGAAGAGAAGTAAATGTGGTAAGAGTCAAACGCATTCAGAATTTTAAACGAAAGCAAACTAATAGATTTATAGTTTACTTTATTTTCTCCATGCTCTACATTGTTATACACGTAATTTTGCAAAAAGAGATGCACATCTTCGTGTAACCCGATGAATATCAGATTGCCACGCGTTAATTGTAACCTATTTTTTAATGTTCTAATTAGGATAAGCCCACGGAGATTTTGCAGTATGCTCTTCACTTGTCGTAATCGCATATTCATTTTTGCTGTAGGTAAATACACAAGTACATTTACATACCTAACACAGATTAAATACAAGTGCGCCATAAAAGTTTAGAATATGTGTGGTATTGATGAGTCCCGTGTGAATTTTCTAGGAATCATTACTTTCACACACCAAAAGTGTAACAAAGCATGCGGCATAAACGGGAAATGGTAATTCACTGAATTGGCTTTCTTGTTGTCGCCATTTATGGTATGAATGTGATTTTAAATACTAACATAACATGTGATAAAATCCCGTTATGTTTGGCCAAAGTGTGACATTATCATTTTCAATTTAAACCATGACAATTCTATAAAAGTAAGGGAGAAAGTTAAGCAAGTAACTAGCTGTAATTTAGCTAAGCATCAACGATCAGTAAACATAAGATAGCGACTTGCTAATTATTGCCCAGAATTTTCCCAGTCTAAAATCTCGAATATGAAAGTTCTCTTTGCCAGTACCGACTCTAGTGTTCCAGTAGAATTTTTCGCGGAACAATTTTTCCCATTTGAATTTCCTTTCATAAACATTATCCTAATTGTAACTGGTTTTGCAAATGAATAACACATTAGCTCGATGTGTAGATAGATGACAGGATTTGTTTTTGTCCCGAGGGAGCCAATTTTTCAGTATATGTGTGTGGTTGGTTGGGACGTTGGAAGCAGCAGTTAAAGTTGAAATCACAAAGCTGGCACTAATCTTCCCAGAGAATATTCCAGCTTCCCTCTGGCACTCTGTCACAATGAGTCCAAGTGTGTCAACCATAGAGGAGAATTTTACTCACGCAAATTTGTATACATACTCGATTCCACTTTTTTCCCATATGTATGTACATATGAGAGTTTCTGAAGACCCACTCATTTTCCTCTTCCCGAACTACTTCCGAGTAGTATTATTATTGAACTAAATTTGTACAATCTTGCTCTACTCGTGCATACGTCTCCCGCCCACATGCTTTTTAGAATAAATAAAGACTTTTTTTACGTTCGACGGAAAACAAAATGTTGATGCCATTATTACTCAGTTAGAAAGCGTACCGTGTATTTTATTTTCCCAATTTTTGTATGGGACGTGTAATTCGTTTTTTCGTGGAAATTGCCATGATATGATGCAGTAGAGAAAGTAAGCAGTCCCGAGGCTTAAGGGGTCCCTTTCAAGTATCCATTCATTCTATTAAATGTAGACAATCACAGGAACTATTCATGCGAAACCTTCAATTTGGATTTTACGATTTTTTTTTTTAAAAAGGGATGCATCCTCCTGAATTCTGAACTGAGCGAGTTTTTTTTTTGCTAATCCTGGCTATAACAAAAGAATATAGCGTTGCTCATTTCCCAACCCAAGGAGGAAATCTAAAATCAGAGACTATTATATGTATATTCCCTGAACTCTCTGGTACGTACATAGTTATATACGTTCCTCCACCGCAGTTTATTTACTTTTGCGAGATTAAATGTTGAAAGCAGTAGTCCGCCGAGTCGTCCCACATGAGAGATTACGGTTGAACTATATAAATATACAAGTACTTGTGCACCGTATTAAACTTACTCTCACAGGAGAGAAAGTTTGATTTTTTTGTACTTTCACCGTGCATCCCATATCCCACCACCAGACATTTCTCACAATGCAAATGATGCACTGCAGTGGAGCATTTAGAGTAAATCACATTATTTTCTAGCGTATGATGATGAAACTTGACAGACTAGAAATCATAACTCTTTCCATACAATAAATTATTGTTTTTCTCGACCATCCTTGATCCTTATTGAATTCATTGCATACATACAACAATAGTCTATAAATATTAGAGAAGCAGGAAAAATGTGGACAACAATAGTGTGAAACCGTAGTTGAGCAAATTTCTTTCCTTGTGTGCATCTACTGCACAGAGAAAAGATACCGTCGATTGTAGAAACTTTCTTCCGCTATAAAGTGTTATCTTTGTGATAGGGCAATTTTTTCTCTCTCCGAGGTGCTTATAACTTTGGCGCTTTAGATTACAACAAGGGTAAAAACTAAGTTTGGATGTAGATTTAAGACTAGAGATGTGGCAGATTAGATATAAAGTGGTTGTTTTCTCTCGTTGTGTAACCCGAATGAGTGCTTCCTTACTCTACATCTGTCAATCTTGTGATTAATGAGTATTTATCTTGAGAGGAAGAAAAGCCCACCAATATATTTTCTTGTACACTTGGGACTCACCGTCTTTGCACTCGATTATCCTACTGACGTGCATCAATATAACTAGGTAATTGTAAAGCTGGGCGTATTAACTGTAAATAAAATATCTTTCAATCGCCTTTTACTACATTGTAATGTACATTTTCTCCCTAAATATGCACTGTCTTAAAACGCAATGTGAAAGATGCTCTACATTTCGTAGACTTTATAAAGTATGTATACCTATCATGTTTAATGATAAACTTGTCCTGGGTGTATCCCATCAACTTCAGAATAGAATGACTTCATAAGTTGTAATTAGTGAGATTGTGCTAATAGGTTTATGAATCTAAGTTTAAATATGTACCGACTAATTGCATTGTAAGTGGTAGATTCTTTACTGTAATATTGTGTCGTTAAAATGTATCCTAAAACGAATCGATTTCAACAATTGAAATTATTTACTAAATTAAAATTTATGTACCTTGGATAAAATTTATGAAAGTAAATTCTACTCCCCTTTAAACAGTTTCCTAAAACGAATCGATTTCAACAATTGAAATTATTTACTAAATTAAAATTTATGTACCTTGGATAAAATTTATGAAAGTAAATTCTACTCCCCTTTAAACTATATGCAGTTAAGTTTGCATTTGTCTATTTGCTATAAAAAAGTATGATTGAATGAGCGCGAGAATGCATATTTCTGTCAAAAACTTTATGAGTTATGAGTAATTTAATAATGGACGATTCTGGTACCGGGGGAATGTTTGACGGCGACAAGAGATGTAACCAGTGACCAATGAAACTATGTACTGTATGAATTAAGTCGAAATGAAACTACAAACGTGGCGTTGATATACATAATGTGTTTAGGGGTAAGTACTTATTATTGTCGTGTGTAATTATGATTGGTATTTATAAACTGTACGTACTCGGTTATTTGTGAGAATCAAAATAAAACAGTAAACTGTGATTTTATCAACTTGCAACACCGTGAACATGCAATGTTATTGAAAATGGCATGATAAAATGCGGATTAGGTCAGGAACGCATACTAAAGTATTTCGCTAAAAATGACTCCATGTACACAGTATTTATTGTGAACTTTTACCCTTCGTCCCACACACTTTTACATAATTGTAAATACAAGTGCGTCAAATACAAACTAACATAATCTAATATTGAGCCGTACTTTTGTCATTAACATTTTTCCCGTTCACGATGAATTGTGCATAATATCCAAATTAAATTAATGACTTTCACCAAGGACATGATCACATCAGCTTCTTCAAAGGTAAAAATCATTCCAGCATATTGCGTTTGGTTTTTTCCATTTTCTATTGTTTCCGGTGTGAACAATCCTCTCATACTTTAATCCGTTTTTACACCGTTTCCTCCGTTCTGTTAAACTTGTTGTGTAATAACTGCTTATCATCACGCTTCCACCAAGAGCCATGAACCTAAAACTAGGATGTTGGTCCCACCCGTTAAGAATTATGAAGGTCTTACACAGATATAGCCAACGAATCATCTATATAGTCTTTACATTTTCGACTTCCTGATGAGGAACCCAGCAACAGCCCCAATATGGCCTATAAACAATGTGTGCTCAGGCTTCTACGAGTTTGAATAGAAAATTGCTAATGGGAATTTGTAAACGACGCATCTTTCCTCGACTTGTTTCCCACAATATTGGTCCAAACTAGACTCTAGGAGTTGCACGATGCGTAAAAACGCTAGCACTAAGTTTTACTTTGTCGCACAAAATACTTTTTTTGCATATATTCTCCATCACCCAAAGGTAAGCACAACAAATGAATTGTTTGAAATACATCCATTTGAAAGCAGATCAGGACAACTTGCAACGTGGGAGATTTTTCTTTCAAACACGCTAATGTATCTCCAGAGATACCTGTGAAATTCATGGTTCAATCACTCAAGGACTTACCAGCTCACGACTTTAGTATACCACTTTCACCACATTCCCTTTTCTTTGTAATTTGTGCACTCTTTGCTCATTTTCCCTGATGGGAATGGGAAAAATCTGTGAGATCTACATACAAGCATTATCTTGGCCCCTGTGCTCTTAACCTATATAAAAACATAATATTTACAGATCCCAAAGGAATTCCCAAGAGAGGATGAGATTGTTTCTTCCGACTCTGATTTTTTTGTTCATACGGAAAGCTACTGACATGTTTCAAGTCCTATTGACAAGTTAGAAAACGAAGGATTGGAGAATCTTTTCGTGTTTCTCATTATTTCCTACAAACTCAGTCAAGTTAATGAAAACAGCAACTGTATAAACGCCTGAGGTTAAATCTAAAAGACATTTAGCATGCCAAGGAATATCACTTAAATATAATTTGTACCTTTACTATTTGCATAGGGCAAAAATAAACAACATTTAGATAGAACTTGGTCAATTGTAATTACCAGAAGGAAGAAACTCTCATTTCGCCAACGGTTGCGTAAGTTGTAATTTCTTATTAAAGCCTATTTCCTATTTACTTCTCAAAAAGGAAAACGAAGAAACTTTGTATACCGATACAGACAACAGAACCTCATCTTTGATGTCAGGAAGAGTAACTTGCCGTAAGACTATTTTCATCCTGCCGCTCTCTGTTGGCATAAAATGGAAAGTTCTGGACGAGTGAAAGTAGAGGGAAAGTGTCTTGCTATTGCTCATCTTTTATTTAAAGTCGGAAGAGGGAACACTCATAATACTGTTTTATCTCGTGGAAAATTTCAGCAAACATACAGGTTAATCTACTAATCGTAACTGTAATCAAAGGGATTCCTGTACAACTAATACATTTATGTAAAGATGCGAAACGCGGATAAAAATTTATATGAAATATCATCAAATGGTTTCGTTGTTTTGAGTCATTCATAGTAAAACCTACTGTAAATATTCAAAACAGGTTATAGGCGGTCATAAGAGTTAATCCAGTGCCTTGAATTTTCTGCCAGTAAAATATTTAATGAGTTCAAAATAAAAATGCCGATTTTGCTACTTTTGCATTTGAAGTCAATCTAAAAGTAATGCTACATACTTTATAAAAGTGAAAGCAAATTAACTGCCAAAACTTAAAGTACGAATTTTAGTCCTAAATTCCCCAGACACCTGAAATAAAATTGCAAAACGGCACTGACCCAATTTGTTACTGTGAACTTTCACTGCAACCGGCAATGTAGCCTATAATTTTCAGAATCGTCGATTCAACTTTCTATTTTCGTTTTTGTTGATGTCTAGATTTTTCTGGAAATCCTAAAGGAATTCGCGAAGGAAGTAATGACTTCAATACGTATAATGATCCAAATAGCGTACCAAAGCTAACCAGCAACTTATGAAAGTTCGTTCACCATGAAAAAGAGACCTAAATTCCCCAGACACCTGAAATAAAATTGCAAAACGGCACTGACCCAATTTGTTACTGTGAACTTTCACTGCAACCGGCAATGTAGCCAATAATTTTCAGAATCGTCAATTCAACTTTCTATTTTCGTTTTTGTTGATGTCTAGATGTTTCTGGAAATCCTAAAGCGAATGATGACGTATTGATTTTTCTTTCACTACTAATGTGTGCTATGATCATATTTATTTATTTTCTAATTCGCGAAGGAAGTAATGACTTCAATACGTATAATGATCCAAATAGCGTACCAAAGCTAACCAGCAACTTATGAAAGTTCGTTCACCATGAAAAAGAGCAAATCTTCAAAAAAAGTTTTCGAATGAGTTTAATAATACAAATACATGTGTACATTCATACGCCAAGTCATTCGATCAACCTTTGAAATAACAATTTCGGAATACATTCATTATCCTTATATTGATGAAAGAATTTATTGTAATAAAATAAATGATAGTAGTACATAGTTATTGTAGACTTGTGCAAATAATTTGTAACATTATTGTGTCGTACATCTATCCAAGCATACAATTTTCCTTACAAATGCACATAGGTAAATGTATCTTGACATTAATATATCTTAAAGTTAGTCTCTTATCGTTAGTAACTGTTTTGTGAGCTATATGCACATTTTTAGTTTTATTACACAGTGCAAAGTCCAAAGTATATAAAAATGTTTATTGATAAATAGATTGTTGAATGTAAATACACACTTGTTAAATTCCATTCAGTATACACATTTCTCTCAGCATAATCACAATTTCGTAGAAAAATTCAATCATTATTTTTTTCCTCCTGAATCATCAATAACTCGACGAGACCATAGTATCGTAGTTCTTAACATTGAAAGATGTGGCGCTCTAATGATCACCTTCACATTCACCGATTCACCCAAAAATATTCTTAAAGCGATCATTTTGTGGTAATTGAAAGAAAATCTTTCTTAAAATGGAAGGGTAAAGTATACAAAATTTCATTGTTGCCCGTTGAACGTTTCACTCATCCGATCCCTCATGCGCCGCTGGAATCCTGAGACTCATAAATCATATTTTCATACGGAGAATGTGCAATATTTTATCATGAATAACAAGGTAATCATAGTAGAAATGTCAGATGGCAATTTTATAGACAATTTAATGCGATCGATGGCTACTAGGGCTCTCAACAGGGCAGGTCAGGGCGAAAAAATTCAGGTCAGGGCAGGGACCCACGAAAAATTCAATTCAGGGTCAGGGACCCACACAAAATTCCGTTCAATTTCAGGGTTCAGGGCATGCTTTCAATTCAGGGCAGGCAATTCAGGGCCCTGAATTCCCTGATCCCTAATTTGCATATCCAAAATATATGGTAAAATTTGAATATTTGAAAATTAGTCGAGAAATTTTCAATTTGCACACGTGTTTGACGGTAAAAATGGATATTTCAATTAAATTTTAGATACCAACATCAATTATAAAAACTAATATTATAAATATTACGCAAACACGCCAATAAATGAGATATAGACTTTTTGTAAATTTATCAAACATCAGCAAATATTACTATAAAATGCCATTTAATTTGGTTTGGCGCTCACAAGACGAGTAATTATTACGTTATGTTATTACGTTATTATTAGCATGTATAGTAATGAGAGTCCCCAAAGGGTAGTTGTTGTTTCTTAGTTTAGAAAGTGTTTAAAAGTGTTAGAAAGTTTCGTGCAAAATAGAAAATTCCAAACAGAATTGCCAAAATTACAATATTTATACTGTAAAAAGGGGATAGCAAAATTTTGGTTGTTAAAAACCAATAATGTTAAGTTACTAGCGAAAAAGTACATAACTAGCATAATTTGCTGTATAATTGCGAAAAAATTCAGGGCCCTGAACCCTGCAGGGCAGGGACCCACCGAAAATTCAATTCAATTTTCAGGGTGAGTCCAAAATTTCAATTCAGGCCCTGTCCTGAATCGCCCTGAATTGAAATTGAATTGCAAGGCCCTGAGCCCTGCGCCCTGATTGAGAGCCCTAATGGCTACCCGGAAGAATTAAGAATGTATATACGAAAATAAGGAGCATGCTGAAAATATCTTTATTGAAAATTTGAAAAATGGACATGAGTAGACATTTCAGACATCTTCAACAGCAAAAAACTAATCCAGAATGACCTGCTTGTGCCTCAGAATTTTACAGTAAAGAAATAAGAAGGCAATAGATTGCTCAAGTTTTCGCGCGGGGCAACTTGAGACTGACTCCCACGACACTCAATGTATAATGCTGAATATAGCTAGTCTATGTTGGTTATAGAGGATATATTTATAAATTGGTAGATTGGCTACCAGAAATGCTTAATACGACCACGTCAGTCACAGCCATGCAGGTTTGAATATATTTTTCAATAATCTCCGGAAATAAAACTAAGTAGTTATGTAGCTTGTATTACTTAAGTAAGTTTAACATAAATTATCTCTAATTTGTCTAATATTGAATTGGTCGAAAATTTGGGAACTTTACGCATACATTTTTCCCGTAACCTTTGACGTAATTAAAGTAGAGCATTGACACGTTCACTGCACCTAAATTTAGCGGATTAAACTATTAATCGCAAGGCACAGAGGTTTTACACTATATTTCATAAAACCAACATATGTACTTCACCATAATGTCGTGCTTTTTAATGAAGTGCTCCATACGAAACAAAGTATAGAGTACGAAACGGGCGCTGATTGATTTTTTAAAAAATATATAATTTCAAGAGACGCATACTTAAAAACGCTTAATATTTATGTACACATTTCATTTTTTAGTGTAAAGGTGTATAGGTATATTGAATAAGTTGCAGTAATGAGATTAGAAACAAACCAAGATAAATTCATGATTTCAGATTAATTTTTAGACAATCAATAACAAAGTCGAGCTTTTAGTGCTTTCGCTTTCAAAATACAATTCA
>JAHZMY010001002.1:0-16459 GCA_027743915.1 Seira sanloemensis
ATTACGCTAATTCCTTGTCGTCGTCCCCTTGTATTTAATAGATATATATGTATATATAATACTTGTTAATAATAATAACGCACTTTCATTTCATATCCGCTTTATAGTCATCCCTTTTATATCCTAATTCGCAATTCTCTCAAGTTTATTCCTATTTCGAGAAAAAAGAAGTCTGTGTGTAATATTACATAGGTATATGCTTACGTATGAAAATGAAAAGAAAATGTATGCCACTTGACGCACACGTCTTCAACGGCCAACTTACAACTTATTTTTGCTTTCATTCTCGATTCTCGCTGAAAAAACGCTGCAATATTTGATGATGATGTGGAATATATATGAAGAGAGAGACAGAGAAAAAAGGGAAAACATGTCGCTAATGAGCTGTTGTGTTTACGATGATGATGTGATGTGATGGGAGGATGAGGATAATGATGCACTCACTCAGAGAGGAAAAAGACGAAAAATTATTTAGTATTGGGTGGATTTAGGGTTGAGGAGTTGATAAGCCGAAATAAAAATTATTGATATTTTATGTATATATTTACAATGAATGGAGAATCGTTTGAACTTTATCTTGAATTTATTCCGTCATATTCAGTTATTTACTTAGGTAGGGTGTAACGGGGGGAAACTAAAATTGATGCTATAAAAACTATTTGTGATGCAAAAATGGGAATACTCAATGGCTGGGGCATTGTGAGACAAATAATGTCATACATACAGCATACAACTGACGTTTTGGACAGTAAAGTCCAATTTGCAGTTTTCCCCGGTGAAAACGGGTTTTCCATCTCACTGGGAAAAATCTGTGGCTGGTAAAAATCCCAACACTAGTTTCGCTCATGGAGACTTACTTGGATTTGATTACGTAATGAAATGAAGAATAATCAATTTGCATTAAACATTAAAAAGTTTATCTATGGCTAAAGAAAATGGGATAAATTAAGAAATTTTTTTTTTAAATCTGAATGGATTGAGTTCAACGCGGGAAATGTTGTGGAGGTTGTTGAAATGATTAGAGATAATGTAGATCGTCTTGAGTAATGAACGTGATACTAGAAAATTGGATATTTATACAAACCTATGTACTTTGACTACGAACTACGAATCTAAAAAAAATGCCAATTTTGCTATTTCTTGTTACTGCAAAAAATCCAAAATGATTCCAAGTCGGTTATCTCAGTGTAAAATTGTAAGATAAAATTATCCTGGAGAGAAAACGCTTCGCTTTTATTAATCCTTCATCAAGCTTGCATAATTTCGCTTACTTGAATCTCCCCAATAGTTATAAGTACCAAAGTACTATCATGATATTGCGTATTAAAACCAAGTGTATGTTAATTTTTTTGTATTCAGTATATTTTTGTTGATGCAATTTTATTTCTAAAAAAATTGTGACTTAATATTCTGGTCCCTTTTTGTCTCTGTATTGTGTCACACAGGCTGCTCACATTGCCTTGATCGAGGCGATGATGGGTCTCTATGCGAAGGAGATTCTGGGACGGGAATCGCATCGCCGCGACGCTACGGAGCTTTGGCAGAGTCATTGATCCAGGTGAGACACAGACATGAGAGAAGGAGATGCGAAACAAGCGGAGATTAACAATATTTTTTTTACTAAAATGCCTACATGCATGTCCCACATAAAAATGAGAGGATTGTTATGAGAGGATCATCATCATCATCATAATTGCCGATAATATTATGCACTTGTTCGACCGTTTGAGGAAAGGTTGTTAACACTTGTCACATATTCGTAAAAGTGCAGAGCAGAGATATATTTTTCGAATTTCGAATGGGAAAAATGAGTTGTGACAAACGCACACACACACAAGAAGATGAGTTTTAGGGGCTGTTCATAAATTTGACTAGTTTTCAGTAAAATTTCAAATCAAGTAAAAATCAGCAGACGTAGAATTAGAGCAATCATGAATATTTGGTGATTGAATGAATTTTAGGGGAAATACATAATGTGAGTGTGATATGATAGCTTGATGTGAAATAATTGTTGGGGGTGGGGCGTACTGAGACACCGAAAAAAACGTATAGGCTTTTTCTTAAATATGAAAAAATATGGAATTTAAGATATTTTTATCAACTTAAAACTGAAAAAAATCAGAAAAAGGGGAAATTCCAATGTTTTCTGAATCTGGAAGAAAGAAAATCGTGTTTTGAAGACTGGGGACATATGACCAACCGATTTAGCAGATGATGTACCTAATCTTATGCATAAATCTCTATTGATTCAGATTCTTGATCTGTGGAATATAAAAACTGCCAAAAAAACTTTGATTCGGTTTTGTCCAAAAAATTTAAAGGGAAAATTAGCAAATCTTCAAAACTATCAAACACTTTTATGGTATTTTGTGCAAGTTGATACTTAAATGTGACATGATGTATTTTCCAACAGATATACATATACATATTAACGAGGAAATAAATAAGTTATTTATGAACAACCATTTTAAACTAATTTTCTAAAAAAAAAACATCCAAGTGCAAACTTTCATTTCATCAGTTAAAAGTTGTTTTAACTCACCTAGTAAGCAGATAAAAACATTTTCTAAGATAGCCCCTCTTATGTCTTACGACTTAAAACTTACAGCTACGACCATTGCGTTAATTGCTATTTTTATTACTACTTTCCAATCGCCAACTAATGTATGTACATTATTTAATTCCTCATATCGACCCTCGCTAATTTTCCCTTTTTATTTCTCATTCAACAGACACCAACTCACCCGAGCGACTGGTCATCAGCTGGATAAACACCGCAGTGACGACTCTCAAGTCCTACATTCTCAGCAATGCGCCATCGCAGCTGGTACGAAAACTTTTGAAAACTTACCGCCGCGTCAAAATTCGAAAATTTATAAATCTCTTTTGCTTTTTTATTGCTTTCGCTCCCTTTCATTGTCATCCATTTGTTATATATATACCTATTGGTATTTTGCAGAGTTTTCATTCAGATTCTTTCAAAGATTCAAATTCAAACTTGATACCTTATGAATCTAGACTGATTTAGCATTGAACTTATTTTTAAAACAGAAGTTTTTCTTCTAATGTCTAAATTCCGATGATGCACATATAGTACATACGTTGTGCTAAGCATTACCATGTGCTCTTTCTTCGACTTCTGTCTTCAGTCCATCTGGCTCTAAAAAGCAGATATTTACTTTTTCATTATCGGCAGCTTTCACGGTTATTAATCTTGAATCTTGACCATAGGACTCGGGACGAAGAAATTCAATTCAAATGTTCTATTGTGTGATGGAATTTTTATTCTTACTCAGTATTCACGGTGGTAAATAGATCGTCACATGCATATGCAGAGGATTTTCACAAGTTAGTTTTATGTAGGACTAGGGCTGGAATCTGGGAAAATGTACAAGTGGTAAAAACTAAATACCGGTAAAATCAAAGGTAAATACCACTTTGGACTGAAGCAAGACTTACATACATAGCTGCTTCAAAAAATTAAAGCTATAATGTCATATAAAAGGTAAGATGAACCCAAGTGCTGGGGTATTCTGAGACAGAGTATGTGAAGTATTTTGCAGGAGTTTTAGACAGCATATAGGACTTTTTCCTGGGACAAAATGCTTCTCCGGTCTCTTTGCACTGGGAAAGATTTCAATATTAGTTTTGGACTAGTGTTGGATTCGGGAAAACTCCGAATGGGTAAATGCCAGTACAATTGGGTAAATACCATTTAGGCCGTTCAAAATTACATTGCCATGTAAACGGGTAGCCAAGGAAACGGGTAAAATGATAAATAAATGGATAAAACTACGTGGTTGGGNACAATTGGGTAAATACCATTTAGGCCGTTCAAAATTACATTGCCATGTAAACGGGTAGCCAAGGAAACGGGTAAAATGATAAATAAATGGATAAAACTACGTGGTTGGGTCATTGTGAGACAAATGCCACAAAGACGTTTGAAATTTAGGACAGTTTTAGACAGTTTTAAGCAGGACCATAATGGTTTTGGACATCCCAGTGAGAAAAACGATTTCGATGGGAAATCGACCCAACACTGATTCACTATTTAAGATCGTACCATACACTAACAAACACCAGTTTGAATTAGAATCTTTTTCAAGGAGCAGATGCGCCATATGATGCGCAAATTATGACGTATTGTCTGATTTCTAGAATCTAGATTGAGATATACATAGTACAAAATGAACAAACACCAGTTTGAATTAGAATCTTTTTCAAGGAGCAGATGCGCCATATGATGCGCAAATTATGACGTATTGTCTGATTTCTAGAATCTAGATTGAGACATACATAGTACAAAATGCACATTTGAATAATTGAGGGATGAGGATTTGAATGCGAATTGTGAACTGCATCGGGTGCCGGGACACAAAAAGAAGTTGGTTTTCTCAGTTCTCAATGCCAATGACCTAATTCGCCTGGTGACAATAATGGGAGATGTGGGCTATTAGCACACTAGGAGCAGATGCATCAGAATGCCCCAGGAAAAAAAGCAGAGGATAATATATGCCTATCTTAATCTAAACACTAAAAACTTTAAGTTTTAAAAAAGAAATTAGTCTGAATTTTCCTCTTCATTCTTTGAGCTTTTTTTAAAACATTTAATCCAATTCGCATAAATGAAGTGCGTGAAACATATTCACCAAAATGTAGTTTATGATGATAAAAAATCACAAATTGAAAAATAAGTCTTTTCCCTTCTTTCCGCCAGTAGAAAATGAAAGTTGAGATGAGCTGATGAGCACAGAGAGAAAAAAAATGTTGTTTTTCTTTTTTCCCTTCTTCAAATCCTAATTAAATACTCATTTTTATGCGTTTTCCTCACTCTATAAATTGTGTCAACAGAGGAAAAATAAAAAAAAATGAATGCCGAAGAAGGAGAGCATTACTCTTCACGTTTGCGTATGAATTATGAATTGTGTTGTTTGCATAAAAGTTAAAAGTAAGTTTAATGTTGAATTTTAAAAAAAAGGAAAAACGAAAACGGTTTCAGGGCATAAGTGCTTGAGTAAATGTTGAATGTATGAATAAGTAGAAGGCGACAGGCGGAGCAGATGAGCTCACTAGATTTATGGGGGACTTTAATGAATTAATAATTACAGGCTTGGGGTAATTACGTGAGTTTTGTGCGAAGAAAGAAAAAACTGAGAGAGAAGAGAGCAATGAAACAAGGTGAAACGGAGTGGAGTGAGTGCATTTGCATGGGATTCCCACACAAAAGTGCTATAAGACGTAAGAAGTTGTGTGTCCTTAAATGGAGCCAACAACGTTTTGCCGGTTGATAGTTTACGATATTGTAGTCTCGAGTGGAAAATTTGCAAATGTTTGGTTAACGATAACCAAAATACTTGTATACACATTTCTTATATAGCTGAAAAAGATTTTTTTAAAATTTGGATGACGTTTTGAAAAAAACATTCTATTAAACTTTATATTATTTAATAGAAGAACGGTAGCTATTATATTTATATTTAAACTAACTCATATATGAAAAAATAGCTAGAGCTAATGATATGTGTATGTAATATCGGTAAAATGGTAGATAGAACATTTCGCCACACAAAATATTTTGCGGAATTTGTAGTTCCTTGACTTAAAATTGAATGTCTTTATGTAACTGAGCTGGGAATTATGTAACTACTATTGACTATCCTCCATGAACACGGGAAAACTGTGATATGATATGATTATGTTGTCGTATGTAAAATGCAAAACGCTCATTTCAGACAGCAACCGAGGCATATGTATGTATAACCAATTCTGCGTATTAACGGTCGATTTGCAATGCAATTTTTCTCCAGATCTGATGCGTTACTGAATTGCCGCAAAAGGTAGGAAATCGCATGCTGTCTTGAAATCACAGAAAAATGCAGAGAATAGCGTTTCCTTAAGATCTGTACACATACGAAAATACTATTAAATGATTGAAATTTACTTCACAACTCCTACCTCTGGTTTTATTTAACCTTGTGCCACAAAACTACCAAATATTTGCCGATTTTAAAAATTTATTGTTGGTAGCAAAAGAGAAACGACAAGATAAGTGTAAGGTATTTCTAGACATTGGAGTACATTGTGGTGTTTCAAAATTTAAAAATAAACGCGACAAAATTTGACTGTAAGACTCGTGTTAACCTACATTTGACAATCATTCTTTATATTCTAGACCAAAGAAAAACTGCCCCAAGTGATTTTATTACACAGACATTAAACGTCCCCAGAATGTTTTCCCAAAAAGGTTATATTTAAGTAAAAAGCTAGGTCACATATTTTCCACCGTTCAGTCAAACTTGCAATTAATAATCAAGAACTGAGTCTGTACTCAAAACGCATATGCGTATGTTGTATGGGTATGTATGTATGTATGTACCAATTGACTATCATTTCCCTTCAAGGTATGTATACTAGGCACAACTCTCACACAAGCAAATTCTCAGTAGTGGACAATTAGGTATTCAATTACAGATCTCTTGAGTTTCACACACAACTCATTCCCAGTCCAGTATTTTTGTCTCTTTTGTTTCATGTCGTTTTGCCCCATTTCCCCTCAGACATCAGAAGTGTTTGCGGAATGTCGCATGACTCGACTCAACAATCGTTTGATTTCATCCATATCATTATTTAATTACCTAATGTAGAATATAGGTAGCCTCCTGTTTAATATGCAAGGCACCTACTATTTACTGCAGCACCTGCAGTCCTCAGTCCTCACACCGTCCCACCTACATCGAACTCGACAATCGAACTTTTTAATTACAATTATAATGGCTGACGTAACTCTAAAATCAACACATGTGAGTGTGTGTGTGTGTGAGCTCCGTCCAATAAAAAGATAAAGAGATATTCTAATAACAATTAAAGTCCCCCGTATTTTTGTTACTTGTAACACGCCAGTAGGTCTCCATTGTCTGGTTTTACTTAATGCAATTACCGTTTTGTCCTTCCTCGTTTGAAGTTGGTATTAGTACGGAGCTGAATCACATAAACGAGTTCAGTATTTATGTATAGGCTTAGCGATGTTTGTACATCCGTCTGTCTTTTGAGCCCGTTACAATAAATACAGGTTAAAACGCCGTACTCGATTTCAACTAAACTGCGTATATAACGACATCCAAATAGACCTTGAGGAAGAACTAATAAGACAATGAAAAAATTAAAACTAGCGCCATGACATGTCATTTGACTTGAAATTTCGCGGGAAACTTGACGGACAACGAAATATTAGTAGGTACTAATTGTGGTGTGGTAGGGTCAACCGTGTGTGATCGAAAAAAACGAGAAAAAAGTATAAACTGACACTAAAAACCTGCACAATTATTAGTACATTATTAATGTTATTTGTCTCTCAATGCCCCGAACATTGAGTTTTCCCATACTTTATATGCAAAGGAGTCTTGGCCAGCTAAATGTCCTAAATGACATTTGTCAAATTTATTGTGCTTTCGAATTCCAACCCAATATACAATAAAAGTATTTACACAAACGTCGTTACATTTCCGGCTCCATTTCCTCTGCTACGTACATATATTGTCCCCAGAGCATTTTATCAAATTGTATGTGTGGCTATTTACGAGTGGGAAAGAGGAAACTGTCATTTTCATTAGCGCCTCTGCCTCCCTCAACCCATGAGTCAGTTAGTCAGTGTGGTCAGGTACCTACTATATATTAGTAAATCGATTCTAGATAAGAATGACTACCTCACTCTAAAAACTTTTTTTTGTATGAAAGTTGTGGAAAAAATTATGCATTTTTCGAGTAAAAAACCTAGTCACCTACTTACGCAAAAAATACATGACACATGAGTGTGTACCAAAAAAATTGCAGAGTAATTATGAGTTGCGTAACTAAAACTAAAGGGTTGGGGGAAGGCTAATTACGGTTGAAAAATGATGACAATTTTCAAAGAGACAGGCAAGAGGGATGGAAATAGTGGCTGTTTGCTGTTAGAAGGGACTTTTTTGTTTTTGCATGGTCATTTTAATGTGTGTGGTAGTGGTGTAACAGTTACAATGAAATCATAAGGTTTTTTTGGCTGTTTAAGACGACAAAAAATTTGCCTTTTCGTGTTTGGGTGGCTGCGGCATATCTTCGCGGTAGGGTCTCTAATATAATAATACCTATGCTAATTTTGGCTACTTGAACATTTGAAATGAAAATCATCTGCTGTAATGAGTAATGACAATATTATACTTGTAGCTGATGATGTGGATCTAGTTTATAGTAAATAGATATAAAGCCGACTTTTCACAATGACGTTAGAAGAAACAGACCTTTCCGTGAGAAAAAAGCTGTCCATCGTGCTATATATAGGATGTTTCAAAGATTTCGCTCTATCATTTTGTATCTACGAGTTTTACAGCCGCGTTCTGCATAATGCGATTCAAATTTTACCTGTTATTCTAATGTCGCTATAGATATTTTCCTATAACAAAGCATGAAATGATATGTCAAAATTTTGTAGAACCGTGGTGTACACCAAGAAGTAAATTTTGAATACGAAAAATTATTGCAAAGCTTAGTTTCCAAGTCAATTTTAGGCGTAGTAAAATGATAGAGCGAAATCTTTGAAACACTCTGTAAATAATAATTTCGAAACATATTTAGGATTACTAATTAGTCCGAAATGTTAAAAGGGGGGTCAAATAGATATTTTCTTTGATTTTTTTTAAAAAAATTACAGTCAATTTCATTTTCCCTTAGTATTGGATTTTACTTTTATATGGTATTTCACTAGATTTTTTTAACCCGGTTTGTGAAGTGCACGCCAGATTTGAGAATGATAATTGAAATTGTTTAAACATGTAGGTAGATTAACCGCAATAAAAACGGACATTTTGGCGTGATGAAAGAGGGGATGAAAATTTAAAAAGCATACATAATTTCAGGGATAGACTATAGGAGTGCAAAGCCTGCACTATAAAATTGATCAATTACTCTTAGGCTCGGCAATAACATGTGTATGTAACGTATAGTTTTAACAAAGACAATAAATATCCATACAGAATTACATAGGTATCAGGGGTTTTTGAATTCGCAAAGAAATGTGACGTTTTATTTGTCGTTTTTTTTACAATTTTGCACCTACTTTAAAGACATATATCGACCGTGATTACGTAAAATTGATTACGTAAAATGTGCTCAGTGTTGTCTGGAAAAAGGGCTGCATGAATTTTATGTCGGATGGAAAAATGGCTATATGCTATTAAAAGGCACCGCGTATATCTATTTTTCCAGACGACACTCTGCGGAATATGCATAGGTATTTTATCTTTTTAAGCGACGTAAAATCCTACAATTCTGTATAAAATTCTGGATTCTGGAGGCGTTCAAAGTTTGGCACAATTATTAGCGGAATTCATCCGTTTTTCTCACTTTTACGCAGGTATTCCGCAATGAATAAAATCGCATGAGTGGCGTAAAAATTCTCCGACTAAAAATTCACGAATGCATCGTCTATCACTTTAATTTTGTTCGGGAGTCATATCTTAACATGATAATCATGCAAAATTTGAATCTGCTTATCCTCAACAACACAAGAAAAATGAGCCAATTGTTTTGTTTTACGTTATTTAAAAACATTCTTTCTCATTTTGTTCAACAGCCCGCGAACAAGACCCAACGCTGGCTCAACCTGCCCGAAGTGGGTGAGATCCGCGACCTCTGCGACGGCGTCGGCATCTGCGCCCTGTTTGCCCTCTACTGCTGTAACGACCTGAAGAATTTTGTTCAACAGCCCGCGAACAAGACCCAACGCTGGCTCAACCTGCCCGAAGTGGGTGAGATCCGCGACCTCTGCGACGGCGTCGGCATCTGCGCCCTGTTTGCCCTCTACTGCTGCAACGACCTGAAGATCGAAGACGTCTCCGTCCCGGAGCCAGGAGACACTTTAACAATCTACGACTCCATCACGAATCACAGCCTCGTTCAGAAGCTGTGCGAGGACCTCTTTCCTGAGCCCATTTACCATCTTTGCGTCACCGACTTCCTCTACATTCACGGATGTATGAAGCAAAACATCCTCTGCTTTCTCGTTGACCTCTTCGTCCACCTCGAGATTAATCCGATTTTGAGAGTTAATCGCCTCACACATGTCCCCATTCGTGTAGAACTGTGAAAATATTTAGGGTTGCGGTCTGCGAAAAGCTAGAATTGGTATAAATATATATACCGGCAAATTGTAGGGTTGGAATTGGGAGAAAACTGAAATTAGAATTTACCGGGATATATTTTGGACGTCCAAAACCTGGCTGCCTGAAACTGTCCAAAACTTCAATGTTATTTACAGAATGTAAAAAGTAGGAAAAACGCAATGGATGGGGCATTGTAATACAAATGTTGTAATGCGTATAAAGAACGTTTTGGGCGGGTTTGGACATTTTCCGGGAAAAACCTTTTTGCCCATCCCAGTGGGAAAAACCTGTGGCTGCAAATCCAAAGGTACATACATACCAATTTCGACGTCCAAATCCTTAAGCTGATTGTAAAACTGTCCGAAACTTTAATGCCATATAGACAATGTAAAAAGTGGGAAGAACTCAGGGGCTGGGCATTGTGAGAGAAATAATGTAATGCGTTTAGCAAAAGTTTTAGTTTTAAGGCAGTTTTCAGCATTTTTCACTTTTTCCAGGGAAAACCCATTCCCCATCCCACTGGGAAAAACCTGTAGCTGGGATAAACACTAACACTAACACTATTTGTGAAAACTTTTAAAAAATAAGAAAGACGAAAAATTCACCTGTATATTAATTTTAAGTCTTTTTGAATATATTTAGTTTGAAGAGTGACTTGTGTCACCTAGCCTTACCTGAAGCTAGGGGACTCTCAGGTCCCGCAACAAAGAGTCGCAGCAATTACAGTTACACACTTAGTTTATGTATGTACCTTCTTCATTATAGAGCATTTAAATCATTATTATAATGTAATGTAATTTTTTAGAACGAGAAAAAACCGCTTTCTTCCCATTTTTATGAAACGCTGAGAGAAAGCCTAGCCAAAGCTGTTCTTGTCATAAAAGTCTTTTTTTACATAAACCATAAATAAAAAAAGTTCCCTAGAATTAATTGTAGTTTGTACGATTCGTGTACGTAGATAAATATTTTTGAGATAAGATAAAAACGCGAAATTCCGCTACCCACATTGTCGAAATGTCGTGCGATGTTTTTTTTCTGCGAAATATAAAAATATTATTTTAAACTCCTTTTTTTGTCCTGTGTTATTTGTGGTGACTTAATAAAAACATGACTATTTTTAAATCCTTGTATATTTACACAAATGCGGACAAAGGGAAGGATCGAATTTCGTCCGTTTTTAGATCAAGTTTAAGAGTTTCAAGTATCATCCTTTCAATTTCTTAATCACGTATCACGTCACTCGGTTTTTGGAGCTTTTTTGAACAACAACGCGTTTAAGCACCTTTTTAAAAGTCCAGCAGCAGCGACGAAAAGTTTGACTGAGGGACTGCCAGTAAATCACGTCACGCAATAAGCAACGAGTGGGAGAGGGTCTGACAAATTGTGATCAATTAGTTAAGTGCATTTCTCGCGAGGAATACCATATCGACCGTGAATACGGAAATTTGGCTATATGATTTTTTTCGTATTGGTTTTCCATGTTAAACAAAACTCAGATAGCCAAATTTTCAGACGACACTGGGTGCATAATAGCCAAATTTCCGTATTCTCGGTCTATATTCATCAATCTATGGGAAATAATGAGAAATTTCGGAAATAGTGGTAATTAACTTCTCTTTTAATGGTAAGTTAGTTAAAGCAATGTAAATAAAATGATGGTGGATGTAGAAGCCGGTTCGATTTCGGGTGATTTGCCGTAGTTTTAATAGCACATTGAAAGCCATTCAAGATCCACAATGAATTGCCGCCAGTTCGACATTTTAATTTTTAATTATCATTAAAAGTGGAGTTACAATTACATATTTTTCAAACCTATACATATACCTAGGATGCTCTTATCATTCTGAATCTTACACAAATTTTGTAATCTCGGGTAGAAAAAATTCCCGCATTTCCCATTATTCCCCATATTTTTAGGATAATGATGTGGTGGTACTTCCCACCCAGTAATTTCCCAGTAACATGTCTGGTGCCAATACATGGTGAGAATATCGACAGCGAATACGGAAACGGCAAAATATGCTCAAAGTGTCGTCTGAAAAAATGGCTTTATGAACTTTATGTCGTCTGCCTGGGAAAATGGCTGTATATGCTATTTAAAATGGCCATTTTTCCAGACGACACTCTGGGCATATAGTCATTGTCATTGTTCCGTATTCACGGTCGATACCCTACCCTGAATACATAAGCCCCTGATTGGAGGGAGGAATGTGGGTGAAAATTCGGTTTCACCGTGCCATAATTTATGAACAATCCCTTCAAGAAGTATCCGTTTTCATTTCTTTAACTTCTCTCATTAGTTTTCAAAATGCCAGGGACAAAGGAAAAAGTCAGCGCTTCAGCTCCAATTTCAAACTGACGCGCGCCTCGTGCTTTCCTTCTCCTTAAACCTCATTATAATAAATAAAAATACATCAAAAAAGGCGTCCGTTTCTTATATTTTGGTCTGTTCACAAAATAAAACGGACCTACGCATCTTGACTTTCAATTATAATATAGGTATCAAGTACAAAGTTTGTTTTTTTTTACAAAAAAAAACAACAAATATCTTTGTATTCGAAAAAGGAAAGTCATATCACATCATCATAATAATCCTTATTGTTGCCGCAACAAAGCCTTAAACATATTTTTTTAATTCCGCGAACTCGCCTTCTTACATCTTCCATCTTAACGCCTTCTTCCCCCTCAGCACTCACAGCAGCTAAGGAGGATGATATGATGATATCATGTGGCAAACAAAGTCGACTTATGAAATGTTGGCTGGTGGAGTGAAGAGTGAAGACGTATAGAGTTACGACGGAAATCATTAGTGCATCGGTATTTTTTCCCTTGGCCTTTTTAGTCTCAGCTCACGTCCCAGGGAAAATGCAGAATCTGTGTAAGATATGAAGATGTAAGAAAAGGGCTCGACGCTCGTCCTCCTTCCCAAAAAATGTGGGGTGAACAATGACAACATGTATGATGACAATGACAAGTATACGACGATACGATCAACTATTAAAATGTTCAATTCAATATTATGTAGTAGTGTCTTATTTAGGTTTCTTGGGTAGATATAAGTATCTAATTAATTCAAACTTTTTGATCATAATTGACACAGTGAAAACTGTTAGCACGAGAAAAAGAAAAAAATGACGAAATGCGTATAGAAAATGTAAGAATCGTAATGAGATGGGATGTATTACTTGAGTATTTGTGAGATGATACAATTTTTCAAAGTGTGAAGTGAAGTGCGCTGATTCGCATTGCAGGTGGTTGGGGTCTGGGGAGAAGGGAGATATCTAGTAAATTTTGGTTTGTTGCAAAGAAAAATGTTCAAATTTAGATATGTATATATGGACTGAGACTGAGTTTAAGGTTGAAATTTAAAATGAGAAGAGGACTCAGAATCTCACTTTCAAGGGAAAGAATAACTTTCGCTGGGATCCTGTTGAGCTATTCAAGAATTTTGTGGGGAAAAATAGTTTACTATTAACGGAAATGATAATGACGGTGGTGAGGATGGTATAATTAATTTGTTAGGATAGTAGGATCGGATGATGTGGAGGTGATAGATATTACTAAATAATACGCAAATTAGACAAAATAGATAGTTGCGATAGGGGTGGGCTAGGAAAACCTGAAACTGATGAATACTCGTAAAATCTAAGGTAATTACCATTTTGGATGTCCAAAACTGTCAAATACTCCGATGCTACATGCAGAATGTAAAAGTCGTGAAAAACTATATGGCCGGGGCATTGTGAGACATATAGTCCGATGCACACTGAGAACGTCTTGGACAGCTTTGGACTTTTTTCTTGGGAAAAACCTGTGACTGGGAAATCCTCCAACATTGAACAGAGAATATAAACATATTAATTGTCTTCTTATTTTTAAATCTTATTTGCAATTTAGAATGAGGTTAGGTATTAAATTCCGCAATTATGTTTATTATTATGTCAGAACAAGTTTTATTTCGTTTAATTGCATTTTTAAAAATGGTAAGTCTTTTGTCATTTTTTAAATTTAATAATTTTTATAAAACAGGTAGTTTATACAATTTGTATATGGGGGCTTCTATCAATCTTTCAATCGCATAATATCTGAACAGTTCAACTTTGACCCTTTTTGCCAATAAAATCTTGTGCACGTTGCAGGTACGTACGTATATGTATGTAGGTCTTTCACTATGACGTCTTCCAAACATTTACATATGTAAATGTCATTGTCATTATCATATTATCCAACACCATTTTCACTTACCCATCGCCCACGCCAATTTTTAACAATATCTCCCTCACTTTGCTTAACACTGAAAGCAAATCAGCAGAAGAGTCCCCCGGCCCCCACACACGACACACGAGGTGACAAAGATCCATCAGCAAAATAAATACTTCTCAATTATAATTTAACGACACGAACTATTATGCATATTCCTCAAGGATTTCCTAATTTTAAGGGGCTATTTCTGGAAAACTGGAAGAGCTAAAGAAGGAAAGTGAAAATAGATCCCCTCTTCCTGCTTTCTTAAAGTTTAGGGAGCATCCATGAAGTACGTAACGGCTGGGGATGGGGGGATGGGGTCAAGGGAAAGGGGATTCCCCACAGCGCATGAGATTATTTTGTTTCTACTAGAAACATGTTTCTATGTATGAGCTAGGATGCATATGGATGCCAGTCGGTCAAAAGGTCAAATTATATTGTATGTTGTATGTCATCCTCATGTGGTGGGCTCTCAAAATGACGAGAATAATGGGAGGATAAAGGTCACGGGCTTTAAATTTGAAACAGAACCTAAGGTAACGCAAAATGACCGCTAAAGTCACTTCTTTCTTTAAAATAAAATTGGTGTGACATCATTCGACGCTTGGTCTCAGTGTTCTCAGGAATTTTATACGAGTTTATTCAAGTTTTGAGAAAAAAATGACCGCTATGGATAGTTAGAAAAATAATTGAATTAACATCAATTTTGTTTGAATTTTGACGCATTTAGAAAATCTTGGAACAACTTCGAAGTCTGGCCTTGACTATAGCCTCTGATCTGATTGAAGTTTTTTTTAATCCTTGCCGTGGCTTCCTTTAGCTCCACGTCTACATACTTTATGGATGCTCCCTTTTAGGGAGATCCATTCCACCTGCAGCCTCCACACCTGAGTTATTATGATCATCAAATGATGATTCACCTCCATACATCATATTCAATATTTGCATAACATCGCACAAGCACAACCTCCTTAGCCTGCTTTCTTTTTTTTACCCTTTTTCTTAATCTGGAGTATCTGTGAAAGGTATTTCCTGTCCACACAACCATAATCCAGGGGATCTCATAATCTTCTTTTATTTTTCGAGAGTGAAAGTGGAGGTGTGTGTGTGAGTGAGACTCGATCTGTGAGCACCTTTGCATTTCTCACCAGGTGAGATGAGATTAAGAAATTGAAAATGACGGTGTGATGGGTGACGATGTGAAAAAAAGAACTCTTCCATATTTTTCATAATATAAGGGGACGCTGCGAGAAGCTGTTTTCCAGTAGTCGCTTGCCTGCTCCAGCCTTGTCAACAGGTTGTGGTGTCCACAAGAACAACTCCAAAGTCGAAACATCAGGAAAAGTCCCCTTTGGAAAACTGTACCAGATTGCCCCAGCGTTTATCTTTTGCGTGAGGGGCAACCAGAGATTTTCTTGTGAGGAAACGGGAAGTAGGGGAAATACTTTGAGCCTTCGGTTTTATATTTGGGGTTACACGAGATTTTTCTAAGAAATAGGAATTAGAGAAAATCGGGCAAGTAGTTTGGAGTTTTCTTTCTGTCAAATTTTATTGTCATTGCGGGAAGATTTAAAAAGGTACAAAAAGAGGCAATTAACGCTCTTCGTTTTTTTGAAAATTTCGTAGCGGGAAAATTTGAAAAAGAAAGTTTATACATACACACTTTGGACGAGAAATTTCATTTTTGCGGGAAATTTTGAAAAGAGACCGGCGTTTTTTGGAGGGAATTTTGAAACATGCATTTTTTGCTCCATGTGCTTCAACTGCTTATCCTTTCTGTGGTCCTGGTGTCTGCTTGCTTCATTACGAATTGCCCACCAGGAGGAAAGCGCTCAGACTCGGAGGCGAAAACGCACCAGGTACAGGGATAACTATAACTACTATAACTAATTCCAATTATTTAATTTCTCATTTAAAAATTTCCTAAGATCGGAAAACTGGATGTGTTTTATCTTTGTTTTTCCGCAGTGCGAGCAATGCGGACCTCCAGGTCTGGGTGGTCGATGTTACGGACCGCAAACATGCTGTAGCCCTCAGTTCGGATGCCTGATTGGGGGCTCGATAACCGTCGCTTG
>JAHZMY010001003.1:0-10232 GCA_027743915.1 Seira sanloemensis
CAAAATGAATACTGAAAAGCCTTCGGCGTCTCAAACCTATCGTACTGAGCTGTGGAAACTTCTTTCGTTTCCGCAAAGGGTCAGAGGCTGAGTACTTCTACTGGATATTGTGGCGGACTGTGGAAGGTGTCATGCTGCCGTTTGGAAACTAAGCTTTTGTTAAATTCTACCCGGGTTTAGACAAGCATTTAAAACAACGTATCTTGTCAGCAAACTGAATACAGTCTGTAAGAAAAGTTCCTAACCGGACAATAATATTCATGTAAAAGACAGTCTTATATTTATCCTACTTAAAGTTGATTGTACGCAAACACCAAATAAAGTTTTACTCAATTTTTACCAAATATTTACCAATCATTTGCCCAAATAAAGTCGACGGAATTTTTGGCATTGTATCAAGCATTAACGCCTTATGTGCTACCTTTGTTCCGGACCAACTTTTACGGGAATAACAGAACAAACTCGGGAGACCTGGGGAAGCAACTCGCCTTGCAGAAAGCCTACTTTTCTTTGCTAGCTTAAACCAATTTTAGACAGCTTTTATATTGAAGGCCGAATTTAAGTCTCATAAATTTTTAAAAGCAATTACTTGTTGAAAAGGAAAGTGAATATGTATTGCATACGGGGAGCAGAGCTGATTGTAGAACCCAAGAGAGTTTGGAAAAGGTGTTTCGATTAAGGCAAAATGTCTGCAGCCTGGTTAGCTTAAACAAGGACTTTGAGTAAAGCATGACTTTCTTATGTGCAGTGGGCAATATGTAACAAGTTTGGGGCCTGTAACATGTCCATGTGAAAGTAGAAACAGAAGTTGTACTAAAATACTAGGGTTGGTGAAACTCGAAGAAATCGAATTATTTTACCTAAATTTTCTTGGGCTATGTTTAAGATATTAGAATAAGTAAAAAAACTGGAAGCGCATAATTTTGTCCTCTACCACATGCAACAAGGATATTTTCAATTTCACAACACAGTTTGCCGAAATAGGCGGATATGTCATTTGCATAAATTCAATGATTCGCTGAAAACGCGTACATTTTGAACGTAAACGAATTTACCAGATTTGCCCAATAATTTACAGACCAAAATACGGATGGGTTTATTTGTACATACCATAAAACCCGTGGGAAAACTGTAAGGTAAGAGCAGAAAAATGCCCGTGTACCATTTGCGGTGCAAAATCCGTGGACAAAAAGTGTATTTTTATAACATATTTCTTGCGCCCATTAAAAATCCAAGCTAAACCCAGATTGTCTCGATGTGTTTGTCTCCTCGGGATTTTCCAAGCATTATGTTCGCCAATTTTGCTGCTTAGCATACTACGTATATGCCACTTTGAAGCATAAAGGTTTTGCCAATTTTGCAATAAAAATTAGTGCCATGATTTTTTAGATTTGACAAATAATAGCCGAGTGTGTGAATGTATTTTTGGAATCTGGTTTTAGAATACCCAAGCAAAACTGGAGTTGTACAATTGAAATTAAATCCCAAACATCTTTGAAATCGGGTACAACAAATTTCTCTGACTTTTGGTTTTGTTGCAAACACAGGTACCCATATACTTCTACATGAAACGAGATGGACTTTTTGTCAAACCTGAGACTTCAAATGGCTTCTCATTGTTAAATTGCAGAATGACAAATCCTGCTCTAAGACAATATTAACGACGACGTGAAATAATCGTTTGAAGAAAATCTCGTTTTTATTCCCCATAACATTTGAAGTCCAATGAAATGTTTCATGCGGGGTTTCATGCAGCCCAAGTATATCTTCTTCGTGAGTATGTGCGTTTGTCATAAAAATGAAGTTGAATAAAACAAGTGAACAAAGACGCAGGCATGTATGGATTCACTTTTAGATTGAGGATCATTTTATTCACAAATAGTACGAAACTTCGCATTCTGTTGATTGGCAATTTGAAACATTAAAACAAGACATTGTATGCGCACAATAAAAGTTTATTTACAGATATTAGAACGCCTTTCTCCTATTTCAGCTACAGAACTAGAAGGACTTCTTCTGCTTCAACGCTAATGACTTTTCCTTATGGCTGGTTTCTGGCTGGTTAACAAATTTTGCATGACAATAGTTCATTTCAACTTTTGCAACAGTAGAGACATAGACTGTGCTAAAATGACGTCAAGGCCAAGCATTGGTCATTGAGATACAGTTACATCCACACATCCCTACATGCATTCCTTGAGCTATCTACAATATACTAGTATATGTAGGCAAAAGTTCGCTCGGGGACCACGTTCCCTCTACAAAAAAGATTCAACACTCTCCTGTCTCGCAAGTCCCTCACATACACTTTCTTCAACGATGGAAAAACCTGCCACAAGTTTGAATTTGGCAAGTCGACAGTGCCTCCATCCCACTTAATCATGTCTTGTCTTGGAAGAAGTTGTCCCGTTTCGCCACTCAGAGTCTCAGTAAGTTTCATTCTCCCAATGTAGCACTTCCAACCCCGCGGCCTCCACAAGGTAGTCCAGAGACAAAGTATAGATGGGATTTCCCATATCCGGCGGACCGTCGTAAGTGTTGCCACTTATCTCGTAGAAAAATCCAAATTGTCTCAGCCTTGGAAGACGAAGAGCCACTAGTTTCTCCGTTTCCATTTTAACGTTTTTCAGCGTGATATGAACCGATTCCAAAGTCTGCTGTTGTTGCAGTAACCAAAACAGCTCTTCCATGGAGACGGAGCCTCCGTAGAAGCTTAATTTGGCCTTTTTTAATGCCCAGCGCGAAACCAGAGTGTATAAACTAAATGCTCGGACGGGAACTGTCGATGACATGGTAATTCTGGCTGAGTCCAAGGTAAGACTTCTTATGGCGGTCAGGAGGGTCGACGTCATTAGTGATGGGTTTCCACATCCGTCAAAGTGTAGATTGCGAATCTGTGTATTTGCCCTAAAATGAGATTAAATAAATTTGAAATCTTCCTAGCTACCCATGTTGAATAACTTGCGAGAGTTTCAAAGTTATGAAATCACAGTCTGAATGCACTTTTTTACAGAAAAAATCTGACAAAGATCGCTTAGTGGGATCACCTTGTATAATTATTATATCAATCTAATGTTACAATTATGTCTTGAAATAAATGAAGTCTTTATGTACCGAAGAGTAGTATTCCTTCTTTGGTTTATTCTCCAGAGGCTAAGAGAATCGTTTTATAAGAAAAGCTTTTATGGGTGGTCGGTGTCCTTTTAATCGGCGACAAATTATTACGGGTCTTGCTTCTTTTAATGGTGATTGCCCTCATTTAGGTTCAATAAAAAAATCCGACGCAGCTACTATTATTTGACCAGAGACTTAATGTTTCAGTCGAGAGCATTTATAACATTTCTCCTAATCATCTTTATGATATGCCAAAGCCCTATTCCATATATGCGTACACTGGTATAGTCCTGTTGTATATGTTTCGCAAAGTGGCTAATGGCCTATTCCGTTGTATTGCAAATAGAAAAAGCCCCTTTGCATTTTTTTGTAGCTGACAAATTAAATAAAAATTCAATGTATAAAATCAAAAACATAGGTAATAGAGTTTAAATGCACTCGTGCAATATGATTTTCGTCATCATCATCATCTTTTGATCATTAGTATAATTTAATTTGTCAGTCTTAAAAACAAAACAGACATTTTCGGTTCACCAAAATATGGAATAGGGATTTTACTAGTCTGTAAAAAGTGTGATAGGGCTTCGCCAAATCATACGGACAAAATTAGGGTTGCAAGCCTGGGAAAAATACATGTATTTAAAATTCAAAATACGCATTTTGTATCTTCTATTTTGGACCTTCTGAAACGGCCCGAAGTCTTTTGTATTTTCAAGCTCACGGCTAAAATGTACTTTAAATATAAAATACTCTTTCAAAATGCCCTTCAAAATACAAATCTGCGACAGACAAAGGAATTGCACTTAACCAACCGGACTAATTGTTTTTAAAAATAACGGCTTCTACGTGAAAAAGTTCTGTATCGTCCTGTGTTAGATTTGTCACTTTGCGTAAATTTTCTTGAATTCAAGTACGTCGAACGTCGGTAAAAGACAAATAATTTATTAGTTGTTTATGTTGACAATCATCTCACACCGGGAGCTAATTTTCCAAGCATGTAAATTTTGAACCATGGAAGACCAGTTTCACAGCAACCCTATACAAAATCTTCATGTGTAGGATTAATTGGTAAAAAAATTCGGCAACTTTGTTCGGATAACGTATTCATGACCTTGTCTTCAATGATCTTGTAACCTAATCACTAATCACCATCCTGTATGGTAATTTCTAGGACACAAAGTCACTTCCCGATTGTTAGATAAGTTGGCCCTACGCCAAGCAATTATGAAATATTATATTAGAATAGATGGCTCTACGCCAAACCAATTATTAATTATAATGTTAGTGTAGTTGGCTCTACGCCAAACCAATTATAAAAGATGTAAACTGACGCAATATGACCTAACCAGTCATCATTGCTAAAACGTTTTAGGAGAATCCCTTCCGGGTTCAGTAGAATAAAACGTTATGTAACTTGTATAAATAGTGACAATAAAGTAAGCTGAGTCAATCAGTGTTCTCCCGTAATTCAACCCAGTAGCACAGTTAATCCATACTTAAGCGAGTGCGCTCTCCCTACAACCGCTTCTAATACGATAGCGCATAAATGAATACATGGCAAGAGAGTGGGAACGTTTACCTAAAGATACGCAATATCTTAGAAATATTTGTAAGACTCTGACAAATTACAACTTACCTCAAAGCGGCTTCATAGATGTCCACTGCTTGAGGTAGCAGCGACAAGGAAAACTTGAATGTCTCTAGTTTTTCCAAATGCGGAAAAGGCTTCCTCCTCTGAAGTTCATCTAGTCGCGGTTCATCCCCAAAATAAAACTCATTCGCCAGAAACTCAAGAGCTAAAACTCTGACATTCGGCGACATCACCATCAAGTCATGAGCCAACTCGTAGATATCGGCAAGTGATATTCCACTCTGTGCAAAGGTGGACAAATTCCCCTGACAAAAATTGAGCTCCACCACATCAGATCCAATTAGGCGAAATAAGATTTTCAAATGCAAGGAGAAGTCAGCAAATCTGTCGCGACCTTCGACGGATCCCGGTTGTAGATTTATTATGATGTATTTGTGAACGAGACGTCCTCCAGCAGGATATCGAGCCACAATTTTTTCCACGTTTTCGTTTGCATTGTCTTTGGAGTAGTTAAGGAACAGGCAGCCAGGAAATATCCTCCGAGTCTCTCGAAAAGTCTAACAAATAGATTTGCAAAGGTAATATTCGGCGAATGCATTTTGAAAAGCTTTTCTTTGTACAATAATTCAGTACAGATATTTTAGTCGCGTAAGAAAATGTTCTCATTTAGGTAGCGTTAGTGAAAAAAAATTGGTTGGGAATGGTGTTCAAAACCAGGGCGCAGGATCAGGGTTCGGCAATTCAATTTCAATTCAGAAGATTCAATGCAGGGAACAAATTGTAATATGGAGAGTTGCATAAAATTATTTTTTTCGTGCGTCCTTGCACTCCAGAGAATTCAATCCCTGAATTGGAGAAAATGCTAAAAACAAATGATTGCCTCCATTAGTAAATTTTGAATTTTAACCTTGGGTTTAAGACCAAAATTTTGCAGATTTTTTAGCCTTTCGTAAAAAACTACTTACATAATTATGTCTAAAATGCTAATACTTTGTAAAATGTCGCGTTTTGTGCTGAATTGTAAGCATGCAAATTAGATTTCAGTGAAAAATGCAGGGGATTGAATTGAATTTTTTTCAGATCCCCGTATTGAATTTAAATTATTGGGACGGCCCCGATCCCCGAATGGAAACTTTTGTGCGTCATGTCCTGCATTGAGATTTTCCCCTTTGTCCTGCACTGTTCAGAAATTAGTTAGGAATTTCGGTTAAGCAATATTTTAATTAACGAAATTGAACCAGCCCTATCGTATTTATTTATGTATTTATGTCAGCCCTATATGTATTTATCGTCAATAAAGATTGGAAAGCAACAGCTAACGCCGATCTTAATAAACATCAAGTAAAGTGGATAAATATTTATCAGTCTCTTTTAAATCTGTAATTCCAGAAATTCCATTTTAATTTAAAAATTAAAATTAGTGTCGGGTATAGGTATCTACCTACTTAGTGGAAGTAGCAGTATTCTTTGATTCTACCGCAGAAAAAATTAGACATACGTCTACCGGCATCTGTTCCAGTAAAACTTTTGTTGAATACTTCCACAAAAAATGTGTCTAAATTACTGTAGTGGTTACTGTTGCATGTTCATTGCCCTAAAGTGAGACAAAAAATACTTTCAATCCTTCGTTTTACAATTTCCTTCGAATTTTAACCAAACGAAAGTAACAATTTTCATATTTTTTGCATAAAATATATATTGATCTCCATTAAAAATATCTGGCTACGTTCAATGCTACTTCTACCTCTGAAAATACTTCTACTGCTATTTCCAAAAAAAAAAACATTTTGTTGGGCACATCCCATTTCGGTTACAAGAATCACGACCTTCGTAGATTTTCAGCACCATCCTCAACTGCTACAGATATCGGCGTGTTTAAATAAATATGAATATTTTGGAACGTATGTACTAACCGGTTGCGTGCCTTCCGACGGAGGTCAGGATATGCTCAATGACCTTATCAACATGAGATCGAACGCTTTTGGAAATGCAGCGGAGCCTACGGAGATCACATCCATGTGGCTTGTCGTCATCCTGCGGGTAGAATGGCAGATTCACTCTGAATTCTGGTACTTGTAGGGCCATTGGAAGGAGAATCCGGGGGATTCGATCACGTTCCATGATCACTTGAAAGAATGGACAAGTGTTCACTACGCTTAAAAGATCGTGAAGGTCATTCAGCTCGGAAAAGACGCGCAGCCACATCTAAAAAGTTCCGTGACATCCACAATTAAAATTTTTTGCACAATTGATAATCACAAAGGTATACTTTTGCACACAGGATGAGAAACATTATTATTTTACATAGCATGAACTACCTCCTTTGGAAGAATGTCGAGTGGATGGAGACCCTCCTCATTGTTCCATCCTCGACGCGCAATTAGTTTCAGGTCATTGAGCTGCTTGTCTTTCGCCTTCTGCTTTAACAGATCTTTTCGTTCTCGAATTCTCTCTTCCAGGGTTATCTCGTCTTGAACATCCATTGCAAGCGCCTGTTGGGAAGGTTTGACAACGTAAATTTGACGGAGAATTAAAGGACAAAAACTAGCGACAACCTTTGGTGCTGTTAATACATGTGGTTTAATAGATTAAGTAAATAGTAAAAAATGATGACTATTAAAACCATACGCTATTTTGTCTTCATGCCACTCCTAGTTAGGTTCAAGGTGCTCAAATATTTTCGAGCAACTGATTCTTCCTGTTTTCTTCGCAGTAACACTTTGTCGCACACTTTGTCGCACTTCAAATAATTTTTTTACTTGTTACTCAAGTCTTGAATGTGATAACAGTAAAAATAGGTTGTGAATTGGAAATTCATGGTTTAATTTTTTGCTGATATATTTTTTACATCATTTTCTTTACAATCTGCCGTATTCTGCACGATTGTTTTGGAGAACTCCTTCCTCTACATAAGCATAAAGTGGAGAATTGTGTATGGGGGAGTATCATGATTTCATAATGCAGGGCAGGTAGGCAAAGTATTGAGGAGAAAGTTTTACACATGACACATCCTATCATGGGAAGGACAGTGAGTGAGCAGCATCAAGTGGTTTTGTGCTTTACATTGTTCAGTTCAGTCAGTTCATACTACGAGGAAAAAGCAAGTCTGGGTAAAGCTCATGCAATGCATCATACCAAGTTCCTGTAGGAAAATGTGCAGCAATTTATTCCAAGGAAGTTGGGACAGAGACTCTGGCTTGAAGGCGAGTTTTTTTAAATACGGTAGGTATTTCTGAGGTTAAAATAGCCACGGGTCAAATACTTACTGAACATTTAAAATATGAATAATTAATTTATATTTTCTTATGCGTCACTGCATAGTATTTGATCCAGAGGTATGCAAACCATTCCAACATTTTTAATTGATGAAACAGAGTGGAAAAGTTAAGATTTTTTACGGCAAATCCCNAGGTATGCAAACCATTCCAACATTTTTAATTGATGAAACAGAGTGGAAAAGTTAAGATTTTTTACGGCAAATCCCAACATTTCTGCTTTTAGATAGAACAAAGCTTCAAGCATCCGGCGAACCCATACAATGTTTCAGTAATTATTAAATTTAATTAAAATACCATTTGGGGTATTCTGAGAGCATCAAACAAACATTATTTTCGTACTGGCCATGTAACCCTTTCGGAGATTGGGGTGAGTAATGATGGCTATAAATGCAATTAATTGAATATGATATTTGCTTGTGTTTTAAGATTACCCCATAGATTACCCTAACTAGATTTGTGAATATGCTCATTTGTGTACATGAGAGAGGAATAGTGAAATTAATTTTAATCTTTACTGAAAACTTTGTAGAGTAATTTTGTCGCTGTCAATTTAGGAAGCATACTCAGCTAAATAACTAGTGCTAGCATTTATTAGTACCGCTATTTCCTAATCTACGCTAATTTGGCAAAAATTTTCCGGTTGCAGTATCTAAAAGCCAAAGTCCAAGTGGTTACTGTAAAAAACTCGAGTTTTATACTCTGCATCGTCAATTAAAAATCTTGGAGGGATTTGTATATCTATGGCTCAAATGCTATAGAAGGAAAAATAAAAAAATTCTCATTACTTTGAAATTGTACGGCAAATATTTGACCTGGTGACTTTTTTTACCTCGTTAATCCCAACTACCTTTACAAAAATTCGCGTTCAAGCATCAAAAATTATCTAAACTTCCTCAGAATCGATAATCGATTTTCCTTTAGCAATTTAGCATCACACAAAAAACGATGTCGGGACTCACAAGAAAATCTATTCCAGATACGAGCCATTTCTACAAAATGCATTTCAAACATTGGTATTTCGGTCGCCTTTAATGCTAAAACGCTGAGTGTTTTAAATCGTCTGGCAAGTACAAATTTTAAATAGAATTTGCAAGAAACAGGTCACCTTTACTGATCAGATTGAATATCTTTATTGGCAGCATAAATCGTTACAAAAACTAAACATATAGTTGAATGTGACGTTCGATGTCAATCACCATTGGCACCGTTTTTAATAATAAATCTATTTATGACTAACGTTAGATGAAATGTCTCATATGTATAAATAAATTTTACACTCGAATGGAAAATTTTACGATTTTGCGAATTTTGTAAAACAAGTTTTTTGCTACAAGATTTTAAATTTGGTATCTTTTAAAACATGTTACATAAATTGGGGTCAATGATAAAAAATTATTTCTGTGGATTCACTGTTTGGATACGCTAGTAGAATCAAAATCATCAAACGATGTCAGTTTCGTAAGCAGGAATCAAGCGTCAACCGTCCAACACATAAGGCATAGGCCATACCAAGTTGAATCAGTGCCAAATAGCCCCAAATCCCCCTTTGAACGCGTTTTGCGACTAAATTAAAGAAACATTTAATCAAGCCAATAATTTATCTGGGGTTTTTAACATCGCTATTTAATGCTGATGCATTTCATTAAAAAATCCCTCTCCCCCTACCCCCAAAAATCATCCCCACTACTCTCCCTGCAAGCTGTCCGTAACTTTTGAGAATGCCATCTGAAAGAGCATGTCGAAAAACGTCAAGTCTAATCGAAATTTGTTGCAAACAGATTGTAGAGAGAGTAGTGGGTATGGTTTTTGGGAGGTAAGGGGAGGGGATTTGTGATTGAAATACATCAGCAATAAATAGCGATGTTCAACCTACGAATAAATTATTAGGTTGACTAAATACTTTTTAAATACGTGAGGTTTAGCGCTATTTGTTACTGCTCCGAAATGGAATGGCCTATGTCATAGACCAAAGTAGTGGTCCGATTTGGTATGGCCTATGCCATAATTTAAATATAGCTTACGTCCAAGGTCAAATATTCATGGTTGTAAATCGCCTATGTATTGCATAAACCATTAAAATTATATTGATGCATCAGCCAGAGAACAGTTTACGCTTCTGCATGTGGACACTGAATGGAACTTGCTCAGGGCCTTTTGGATAACCTCAATATTTTTCTCAAGTGAACAAACTGCTCACGCTTAGCTTTATCAAGCCTGCTAATTAAATTTTCCAAAAATGCAATTCCAAG
>JAHZMY010001004.1:0-10438 GCA_027743915.1 Seira sanloemensis
ACTTCGGGAAGCACCTCAACTAGCACGGAACCATCGACAACTACAACCAGTTCTACGACATCGCAGCCCTCAACAACAAGCAGCGGCTGGAGCAGCAGCTCTTCTTCCAGTACCACGGCGGCAACCACATCGACTTCCAGCAGCACGGAGCCAACATCAACTACAACCAGTTCTACGACATCGCAACCCTCAACAACAAGCAGCGGCTGGAGCAGCAGTTCTTCTTCCAGTACCACCGCGGCAACCACATCGACTTCCAGCAGCACGGAACCATCAACAACTACAACCAGTTCTACGACATCGCAGCCCTCAACGACAAGCAGCGGCTGGAGCAGCAGTTCTTCCTCCACTACAACTGGGACACCTCAGAAAAAGAACGGTTGGCTTAATGACGCATGGCAATGGAAACTCAACATCTTTTAATCGCCATCTGAACTTAAGTATTCAGCGTGAAAAAAATTGTATATTTGTCCTTAACATTTTTTATTTATTTATTTATTTGCATTGGTTTTGTGTTATGTCTAGGTGCAGCAAATCAAGTATTTATTATTACCGCTTGTAAACATGTATGTACTATAATCTTAAAAGAGCATCATGATCGCCATTTATTTGAACAAATTAGTGAAATAAATTTTCGCCTCATACCTTCTTCAGTCATTTAACCAAGTTGATTCTATTTTTCATATGCCACACCCTCGACAAAAGGCTCAATTTGATAAAGTCACTCTAACTATACAGAGCAGCTTCTAGTTTGACGATAGCAGTTTGTGAGTTTACAAAATCACACGATTCAAGGCATGTCTAATAAAAAAGTGCAAAAAGCCCATATTCATTTTTTATCCAAGTCATTTAATTTAGGCTGAAGACTGGAGATGTTTAAAAAGCATTTTATAAAAATAACTTTAGGAATCGTACATCATTTCGTAAGTGAGTGACGGTAAGAAGCAAAGTATTTGTCAAGAAGACTCCTTTTTCTTAAAAATCACGACCCAAACAAACATGACTTTATACATCTTTTCATCATTTAAAAAAGGACAAATAAAAGTAGAAAGAGACTTTTACCCTTTTCTACAACTTTTATTGCTTTATAAACCTTAAACGGCTTTAACGAAAAAATCATCAATTTATCCATTTCATTTTTTCCTTTTTATACTCCCCCAAACTTACAAAACCAAATTTATTTTCTATCATTGAAGCATTTTATTTGAGCGATTATTCAACTGTGGGGCTAGTATGGCACTAATAGTGTAATAGTAAAATATTTAGTTACATAAGTACGAGATAATCAGAACGTTACCCAAATGTACTGCAATTTAAATTAAACCTAACCAAGTTTTTAGATGAAGTTATTTTTACCATAAAGTAGATTTCTTGTACGCGATTAAATGATCAGCATCCCATATTCTTTTCAAGGATTAGGATCAGTGGACAAGTTTACAACTTTACTTTTCCTGCCAACTCATCATCATCAGTCAAGTGCGTTGAATTTTAAAGAAATAGTCCAAAGTGTCATTCACTGTTCCCTGCCACCATCTCTCTCAAATGTTTTGATAATGCTTATTAATCCTCATTTACATAAACTGAGGGTAGGTAAGTCTGCTCGCATTCACCTCTTTATCAAAGCGGTCTGCATGCACATCTTTTTTTAAAGAGTGATGGATATTTTTTACCTGTTGAGTTTGCTGGAAAAAGTAAGTGTTGTGAATTGATGCAGTGGATGAGTCATCCACACTTGCTATTCTCTCTTGAACTGTTCAAACAAAAAAGATTTTTTCCACTACACCCACAATAGAAAGTGAAAAACGCACCGTGTATTAATTTCATGGACCTTTTTGTGGAGAAAGAGGTTCTCTTTATTAGATCCTTCTCCTCATCATCATTCTCATCTTTCCAGAAAACTTTTGGGACAAAGACGTGTAATCTCTTCAATTCTCTTACATTGAAAAACCTTTTTTTGTTGAAATAGTATCAAATGAGAGACTCATGACTTGGACTGAAATTTATCTGGATGCAGTTTGGTAGAGGTGAACAAAGAGAATAGTGAGATGTGTGAGGGTGATGCGTCATCATCGTTTGACCTCCTTTTCCATTTCCTTTACAAATAGACTTCATTAATTTCATGGACCTTTTTGTGGAGAAAGAGGTTCTCTTTATTAGATCCTTCTCCTCATCATCATTCTCATCTTTCCAGAAAACTTTTGGGACAAAGACATGTAATCTCTTCAATTCTCTTTACATTGAAAAACCTTTTTTTTGTTGAAATAGTATCAAATGAGGGACTCATGACTTGGACTGAAATTTATCTGGATGCATTTTGGTAGAAGTGAAGAAAGAGAATAGTGAGATGTGTGAGGGTGATGCGTCATCATCGTTTGACCTCCTTTTCCATTTCCTTTACAAATAGACTTCTTAATGGTTCCATGAAAATAAAAGTCGATGAACAGGACCCTTTCAAATGGAGCCTAAAAACCTGACAAAAAACCTTTATTTGACATCGATATTACACGTCTAATGGAGTTCTTTGGAATATAGCAGACAAGTTCAATTACACACCTACACACTTTTTAAGTAAAAAACTAGCAAACAAAATCTTAAACTGCCAAGAGAACTGCTGCATGAGATGTAAATCATGTAATTCTTATATGGACAATCTACCTACATCACTGCAGGTCTTTGTGATACTCCAAAGCCCTTGCCATGTAAAACAACTAGGTATTTATTTCGTTTTTTTCTCTGCTAATTTAATGGAATAATTAATTTTTAGTTTACTAATGCGTTTATACGTAGTTTATAGGCGAAATTGATTGACATGGTGTATACCTTTTGCAGTCCGTGTTAATTCAGGTCTTGATGGGCTTCGGATTTGTGATAAAAGTACATTTTATGAGTTTGCTTGTGGATATTATCCTGAGAATAATTTATATTTTTTGTTGGAAAGGTACCTGACCAGAGCAACATCTGTTGCACTTGACTTTTTTTACTCAAAATCGATTACCCAATCTTTTTATACAGAATTATTCTCTCTTTTCGGACCATAACCATTCTCAATATCCAGCGTCTTTGGGCTTTTCTATGTGAATTATAATGCAGGGTTTGTCATGTAGTGCCTTTTATTCCAAAAATTTATTGACTTTTTTTATCAACTCTTATTGCTTGTTGGCCACTTGCAGTTCCCAACTTCCAATGGGAAAAGTACAACAATATTAATTTTGAAGGAGGCGTAGATACATTTAACACTAGAATATCAAATCTCCGAGTTTCACCTGAAACATAATTTGATTCATGGAACTTTCCATTAGTTATTGCTTTTGTAAAAACGTATGTCCGTCGCATCGAGCGAGCACGTTTCTTTATAATTTTTTCATCCTCCATCCTGTATTATGTATCCTGTATTAATTCCGCGATTGGCTCTTTTGTGCAGGTGCTCGCTCGACATAATAAAAACTGGTTTTATTCGCGGGAGATTTTTTACTCCTCCTCCCATCGCAAAATAAAATGAAGATTAAATCCCTTTAAAGTTGCTCTGCTAGAGTGTACCATTACTTCTCAAGACATTGACACGAGTAGTAATTTGCATGTCGTTCCACCTAAATGGCATCACTTTTTAAAGTGCCATCATTTAAATTCATTCCGGAAGCCAGTAATTTTTGCATCATGTGCTGCACCTGGCGTTAGAGCTGCACGGTAAAATTACTAATTATAGAGCGCAAAGATTCGCAGACAAACGATTTGCATGCAACAGTTGACGTTTATCTTGATGAAGATTCGTTGCAATCAATGAAATGAAAACGAAGTTTCTGAAATCATTTTACATGAACATTTGTTACCGCTTCCGTCCCTTCTTGATTTGAAGTTTGCTATAGTTTTTACCTGGGGAAATGAAATCAATGAAAGAATCGAGGCCCAAACAGAATGAAACAGGAACGGACAGGTAAGCAAAGTCAACGAGAAAACAATAAGATTACAATTTCTCGTATAGCGTAAAGAAACGTGGTAGTGGTGCATTATCATAATACTAATAAACAATGCTTTATGAAAAGGGTTGCTCTCTCTTACAAACCTCACAGCTCACAGAATCTTAAAAAGAGATGCTCATTTATCCAAAAACGTTTTCGACCCTGTGATTGTAACACGAAGAAAGGAAACGAACAAGCCAACGACGTTTTGGAAGCCCTTTCTTGCTCACGCCACACAATACTGCCTACGTACATATATTATACCATCTCCTTTTCCTCTTTTGAGTTCTCATTTATGAACCAAGAAAAGCAACAAGAAAGACTGAACAATAGCAAGCCCGTCCACGTATATTTTGTGCAAAGGCAGAACTACACAGATTCTCAAAGTACCCGTAGGCAAGAAGAAATCACAAAAAGTTTAGTTTGCAGTAAGTATAGTGGCTTACAGGTCTCGTCTTTAAAAACCAGATCTCCAGGAAGGAGCTTCACACAGTTTGTAAAAGACAGTTGTGCGGAAAGCATTGTCCAGCGAGACAGAGCTCCAGAGGACGAGTACCACTTCTCCCCAAAGATAAAACGTTAAAAAAGTGCTCGTGTTGCTAAAGTACATAATCATGGCCATCGCTTTTTACGTGCCGCCCGAGTACGGCCCGCTGCCACCAGCAGCGCAGGACCAGCCTGATTCCGCTGGACCCCAAGATTCGAATGAGGAGGAAACCAATCCTCCTCCACCGGCACCTGAGAATATTACATCTGTGATTGTGGATATCCATCCGGACAATTTGCAGATGAGCCAGAGCTTCCTCGAGTTTGTCGTGATTGAGGCTGGGATCCTCCCCGAAATCTTCCCGGGCGTTGAGGTGTACGTGAGGCGCGCTTTGGGTGGGTTTGTGAGGGTGTCCGCGCTCCCAAATCGAGGGAGGATGAGGGCATCTCGTAACAACCAGAGATGAGATTAATTTGAAAAGATTAGCTGAAATCATGCTTGTAAACAATAATTGAATTTAAAAACTACTGCTGCAGCAATGTACATAGTTGAACTGTAAGTAAACCAATTTTTGAATTTGGTTGCAGAAACCTCCATACTTTTTTTTGGACTGCGACATGACGCGTATGAACCCAGCGGCGCTATTGAAATTGAAGGTGGTCATCAATTCATCGGTCCGAGTTTCGGCATTACCGGGCGTTGAGGTGTACGTGAGGCGCGCTTTGGGTGGGTTTGTGAGGGTGTCCGCGCTCCCAAATCGAGGGAGGATGAGAACATCTCGTAACAACCAGAGATGAGATTAATTTGAAAAGGTTAGTTGAAATCATGTTTGTTAACAATAATTTAAAAACTACTATTGCAGCAATGTGTGATACAATTGAACTGTGTGAGTAAACCAATTTTTGAACTTGGTTGCAGAAACCTCCATACTTTTTTGGACTGCGACATGACGCGTATGAACCCAGCGGCGCTATTGAAATTGAAGGTGGTCATCAATTCATCGGTCCGAGTTTCGGCATTATTTGTATTTTACACTGAATATATATAACTGTTACGTACGGATTAATTGTTAAAATTTTAAAATTCAGCTTCGTGTTGATCTCAGTCGTTCTACAATGAGTCTTTCATGTTGATGTACAATTTGTAAGCTACACTTCCGCGTACATATGTGTGAATGGCAATGTATAGATCAGACAGAATGTTTGTGAAACGAGCAGTAGTTTCAAATTCAGAACTTGTAAAGAATTAGCAATTTACAATATAATGGAAGCAAGATGGTGTCTATTTTTATTACTTTACAAAAATATAAAATAACTTGTATCATTACATACTATTATTATTACTGGAGGTCAGTTTAGTTAACTATAAAATCTTGTCCTTTGATATCAATTAAATGAAAAGTAAACTAATCATAATCAAAACTTATCTGTATTGAATAGCTACTACTTGATTTAGCATCTATAGCTTTCAATTTAGCAGTGCATACATAATACATACAAATGATAAAACATCAGGCAAATGCGCAAACTCAATTATGTCAACACAAAAGATGATTATAATGCACGATAATTATTGGCGTGCTCTCGGTATGAAGACTAGAAAAACTTAATCATCACAAATGACAATAATAAATGGCAGTAAACAATATAGGAGCTTGGGTTTTGAATCAAGGAAAAAAAATAGTTCGATGCATGTGTTTTGTCCATCTCAAGCTCATCATAGGCGATTTGTACCCTTCAAGAAAATCTAAAGAATCTGTCTTATTTACTTATTGAGATTAAACTGTGAACCCAAAATTGACTTTATCGAATTACTTTTGTCTATTCCTCCCGAGGCATGAAGGGGAAATTGAGTAAAGTTCCCTATTAAATGCGCTTGCATCTTCCCATACTTCCATAGGTAAAAATGTTCATACATACGTGTGTGACTGTGTGAGGAGAAGGGTTATTTTTCAGTTTATCAGTCGCAATTCCCAACGTCCCATTGCAAATAAGCTGGACACGAAAGAAAAGTTCTCCCTCCAAGAAAAATAATTCTCCAGAGACAGTATGCCTATGTCCACTTTTCCCGGAGATAAAAACTTATTTCGTGGAGAAAGTCAACAAAGTCCGCACACAATGTTAGAAACTAAGAAAAAAGGGTATTTTCGGACTGATTAAAGTTAATGGAAAGTGTAGCATGTCCGATTTGCCCAGTCATTTGTCTAAACGTCCCACAAGACTTTTAATAAAAAAAGGGTGAGCAAATAAGCATGAGATATAAGCTTGATCCGGATGAATACAAGTACAAATGTTTTGTTTAATCAGGGAAGCAATGTGGCCAAATTGAGAGGAAGTGAAATGCATTTACACTTTTTGTGTGAGATAAATAAAAAACGTTTTCATCCCCAGACAGAACAAAGGCGAATGTGTAAAAAAAACTTTTTTATTCATCAACAGTCAGCATTTTTTTGGAAAAAATTTTCCCCACAAATTGGGAAAAATATTCACCACATGTTAATATGCACATCAAATACATGAAAAATTAATCGCGTGTAAATGATATGATGAGATTCAACATTCAAGAAAAACATTCTACTATTACAGGCCAGATGTAAAATCCAAAAAATGCACCAGATTATTTCTATCACTTTTTTCTATAAAAAAGTCAAAAAAAGGTACCTATATACAATCAAGTTAAATGCTCGTTACAAGTTACAACAATCCACAGTAGGACGATGAAATGGTCAATTTTTTGTTTTTTACTAATCAATCCTCACTTTGACTTTTTCCGTGTCAAGCGAACGGCACTTGGAGTGATCCATGTGCACATCTCTCTCTTTTTACGGTGCTAATTGCGTAACCACTTTGAATCAAGCGTAACCTTCGAAATCAGACACATGTCGATTTATATTATTGATAGATTGGGAAGGGAACCTATAAAATGTATAAATACATGGGTGTACCACTAGGACTAACCAAAATGGGGTTTTGATGTAGCAAATTGAAGAGAAGCCCATTTCCAATTGAAAGTTTGCTTAAATTATGTAGCCTTTGGGGTAAACATTAGTTTTTTTCATCAAATGGTGACATTGTCAGACAGATATTTAATAATTTATTCCTCATAATCAATAGACCGTTAAAAGCAGGAAAAATATAAATATTTAAATCTCTAGTTCCTGACAAATCACAAGATCACACTTTTACTACTGTAACTGTATTTACAAGTATAGAGATTCGGTGACAAGATATTCTCCATTTTAAGATGCTTTTTTGTCTTCAAGAAACGACCCCTGCTCACCCTTTCAATCCAATACCTTTTTTAAAGATCATTTTTAGAGTCCTGTGCTAAATATGATCTTCAGGTAAAAGGAAAGTCTTGGAAGAAACCCTGATAACTTTATTTAAAAAGTATATTTGAAATATTCATACTTATCCTTATCAAATTGTGAAAAAAAACTTTTTTCCACGAGGCTTTAAAAAAGCTACAAATGATAATGCATAAAAATAAGAGAGGACAGTTTGACTGATGATGGTAATAAAGTTCAGTCCTCAGTGCTCAGTATAAAGTTGTCGAGTTAAAAAGCAAAAATGGAAATTAGGCATTATCCTGGACCCAGTAAAAGATTAGAATCTATACATATTTTATTTTGTAAAATGTTGCGCAATCTCATAATGTACTTTCTTATTCACTGTGCGTGGGATGCATAAAACGCTGTCAAAATGCATCTTGAACAAATTCTTCCCTCCTTTCAAAATTGTAACTTTTTTGTGTCACAAATCCATTTCACCGATTGAGTCAATATCATTTCTTCACAAAAAAAACAGATTGTATTTTAATAATGGATTGAGAGCCATAAAAATTTGAATAAGAAAGCTGCTTATTCAGCGTGAAAAATCGGTTGCAATAAGAAGTCCATAATCTTCAAATAGATTCACACAAGATCGATATTATTATACGAGTGGCTCTAGTATTCTATTCAATATGGCTGGTGGTGGTGACTACCTGTGGGAAAACATGTGGAGCTCTCTCTCTCGTTATCCATTCCATCACAAGACTTGTTCAAACTTCTCTTTTGAGTTCACGCAAGAACTCATTCCCAGAATGTTTATACGGTTGCGATACGGTAACCCTTTCTCCAAAAAGCGACTTTGAAATTTGGAAACGGCTTTTGTGATTTCTCTCTTCCCTGTGTTCAATATGGAAAATAAAATGAAATATGGAGGAATAAATAAAAAAATATATAAATTTTGTATGTAGCCTCATATCGCTTTGGTTGAATAATCGCCCAAAAAAATTGTAATATGCTTTTGTGACAGAATCCTTACATAAAGAAGGCTTGTTGGGGGAGGATTGAATTGAGAGAGAGAGAGAGTAGTAAGTGAAAAAAACATGAAATGATGGATGAAATGGTTTTCGATCCAGTGATATATTCAAGTTTCTCTGGCTTTGTTGCTCCATTGTTCAATTATTATTTTGGAGTGAAAAAAACATGAAATGATGGATGAAATGGTTTTCGATCCAGTGATATATTCAAGTTTCTCTGGCTTTGTTGCTCCATTGTTCAATTATTATTATTTTGGTGTGGAGGAAGGGGTAAAAAAAGTACAGGAGATTTTCTTGGTTTCCTCTTTTAAACATGTTATTTTTTCATCTTTGAAACTTTTTTTTTGTATTTTTACTGGTGAAGAGTTTCTTTGTCATGTTTCATATGATTAAAAAAAGAAAAAGTTTTATTTTATTTTCTTATGCCCCTGTCACTTGCTCTCTCGAGTGAAATGATGAACGACCACGAGTTTTGTTTTTCTAAAAAAAAGGTAGAGGAAAAAAGTCCATAGTGTTTAAAAACTCAAAAGTAATATGAGACGAGGAAAGTAAAAGGACTGTCATCATTTCCATTTTATGAGGAAAAAAAGACTGTCTCTGAAAGTGTAGGTGTACGCAAATGAAAATCAAGTCAAGAAATCACAAGATGCGGTCAGACATTTTAGTTTTTTAAAGATTTGATAAGCATTTGAGGGATTTTGAGTTGGCGCGTAGTTTGAAATTTCGAAATCTCCTATGCTGGCCCACGTGAATCACCCATTCTAAATTAGATCGGTGTGAGAAATTCTCCCAATGATATTTTTTGAAACTCTTAATAATGAATGGAAAAGTTTAAAACGAACATATTCAATGGAACCAATATACCTGCATGACATAAAATTTTAGCACATGAAATTCTGACGTCTTCGGAGTCATTTTTCGTCATCTTTATTAACGTTACAAATGCCAAATGATAAACTTGACAAATGCATTGAAACTGTGTAGTTGGCATTTGCATTCGTGGGGAAAATGCATAGGAGATTTGCATAGAAAATCAAATAGATACAAATAAGCGTTTACTCATAATGGGAGCAAGTCGGCAGTGCCTCGACTCGGAGCTCAGAATCACCATAGGAAAATCACATGGAAACGGCTTATCCTGTCATGCGAAAAAATCTCAAAAGTACCTATGCAACAATTTTGAGATTGTCACGAATTTCAGGCAAAGCAATAATAGTAAATTGCATTTTGCTCACATTTAATTTTTTCTCACAATCTGACTGCCAAACTCAAATTATTATTCCAGTGCGAAATTAAATACTTGCTCACATCAAAAGTGTAAAGTAAAACTTGCCAACCCTGACCAGCTCTCTAACAAAAACCCTTTATTCTGCTGAAAAAGTTAAAATTGTTTCTAATCGGTATCGATTTCTCAAGCTCTGAAAAATGGACACATCCTACGACTCGACCAGCAAAGATCCATTTAGGATCATACCAAATGAAGCAAGTTCAAGATAATGGTCCCTTTTACCTTGTAAACGCTTTTGTCTCTATACAATCTGATTGATTGAATCTGATTCATTTCAGATGATGTTCGAAATACTATCCTACCTGGACCATCGCTCGTTGCTCAACTGCCGGACCGTTTCTCGGAGGTGGATGGCACTCGTCAATGAGTCGAGTAAACTCAACTTTACCTGCCACTTGTCCG
>JAHZMY010001005.1:0-12927 GCA_027743915.1 Seira sanloemensis
TTTATTAGTATTATTTGCTACAAGTAATGATTTGTATTCTTTCCAGGGAATGTCGCGCAATGATCTTGCTAAAGCTAAGCTGCGTTCAGCATACAGAACAACTTTTTCATTTGGAGCACAAGAATAATTACACTTTTGATCTTTTTCCTTATTCAGATTAGCAAGGATCAGTAATAAAATTAGTGTCAAAGTCAGATAAATTAGGGCCACCGGGAATCTGATTGTCCTACATTTAAAAATCCACATTGTGCTTAAGAATCTCAGCATAGCACGTTCCCAAGCCGGCAGCTGGCAATGACTAACAATGGAAATTGGGAATCATATCACAACAAACTGATTTCATATGAGGTAAATGATAAGCATTTTCCCATCATTGTTTTATCTCAATCCGGGAGTTTGCGTCAAATACGATATCCAAAATGAGTCATGTATGAATAAGATAATCCTGGGTCCTTCATTGGCAAATATATCTTTATTACTATTTTCTCCATCATCAACTATAAACATTGCTAACAACATCACAATGTTTTTATCGACAGTTAAATACGTAATTAAGGAATAGTTTACATGTAACTCACAACGCGAAAACACAATCTCTAAAAATACTCGTATGTATTTACTTTGGAATCGTATGCATAGAATACGTCCATAAACTTTTGAATTACAACGATTGCATCAAGGGGAAACCTACAGTCAGATCAATCTCTTTTGAAACTCAAACGATAATTTTTTTCATGCAAGTCAGTTTTAGGAAACAAGATGCGACATAGATTAAAATTACCAAAATTATAATCTATCCATGTAAATAATCTGGAGTGCAGTTTATATCCAATTTGCATAATTACCGAAGTTAGCAATGACAAAAGAAAACCCCGGATTTGCTTAAACACTTTTGTGCTTTTATAAAACCAATTATTATGCAAGTGAAAAGGGAAAGAGTTTGGTAGAATGGAGTCTCTACAATAATAAGATATTTAAAAATTGTACTCGTAGAAAAATCTGAAAAATTTCTTTTTAAATCTCCAAAAAGGTTTTCATTCCAAATGCACTCTAATTTGCTACACTGTGGACAAATGGTGTAAATCTTTTATTTTGTGCATGTGCAAAAAGTGCAAAAATCGTAAAGTCTAAAATACTTACAATTTAATGATATTTTTTTGCTGCTTGCTATTGCTATCGGCATTAAATCCTTTTTTGAGACGTTTGGTTTTACTAAGCTAATAATACATGTTTTGGTAACGCTTCCACATCATAAAGTACATGATTATTAACATTTAGCTCGTATGTACAAACTGACCTTACACTTACACCATTGGATAATTATTAAAGAAAGAAAGAGTTAGTTTGTCCACCTGTGTGTATAGAGTAGAATTTAAGGTTCAGTTACGTCAAAATAATGAAAAATACCCTCATGTTTAAGTTCCTTTAATACAAAATTCTAAAATTACACACCAGATATTTTTTTGCAATTTAAAATTACACATTATGTACTTTGAAACTGCCACAAACTTTGGGTTCTCTCTATAGTATTTACATTTGCTAATGAAGTAGCTAAAGCACACCCCTAAATACTATTTATAATAACTTTAACATTTATCTTCATATATCGACATTGTAAATGGAAGGCACACTGTTTCTTTGATTAATTTTTGCTGAGAATATGCTTTGAGGATAAGGGCATCGCGTCCCATTCATATGCATTAATCAAAATATCTAACCCTTACATATAAACCTTATACTTATTTTAAATTCTAAAACTACATTATGTAAGGATTATGCTTGTTCGCACCGATAATTGATTACTCCACCAACGGATTGATTTGGGGTATTGTGATACCGATTCGCCATCATCTTCCTACACAATAATTATTCCGTCTATCTATATATTTCTATATATTTTAGTACGACATCGAAGCACTCTTCATATTTCCTTCTTAAAATATAGTTGATATATGAGAAGGGATTTTTTCTAAATATAAAAGCCTAATTTCTTACACCTAAATTTTCTCATTAAGAAAAATTGTATACCATGAAAGATACATAAAGCTATCGTGTAACATTCATCCTACATTGTAGTTTCATGTAAGTAACAGCCAACATTCTCTATTTTTTCTCGGGAAATATCTTCTGCGAGTCCGTTGCAATTTCGCCGACGAAGTCCATTATTCCGCTTCCTCCATTCCACCCCACTTTAGGAAAGTTGTATAATCAAAACCTACAAACTACGATCTAATTTTGGGTAAGGAATTGGAATAATACGTGTTGTTATTCTTTGATTGTCAGGCAAGTATTCCCATTCTCCCAATTTTGGCCGAAAGGAAAGTGTGGATGATGAACACCAAGGGTTTCGGGCAACCCGTGCAAGTCCAGTTCCTGCTCAAAACGAAAATGAAAATCAATCAACTTTTACCAAAATGTTGATTGTAGAAGTAGGTAGTATTTGTCGTCTTTATAAACAAATTTTCCCCACATCTGCCAAAACTCTCATGGTACGTTTTATGTACATAACAGGTAAAATTTACATGAGGAACATTTTTTTATTTTCATATTTACTTTCTCTCCGGTTACATAACAAAAGGAAAATCTCACCTTTTCACCATCTTCCGACAGCGAAATCCAACCAGAGAAGTCGGTTCCCATCATCTGCCGATGTTCTCAACTGTGTGTACGAATACTGCCAGTGTACTTTTGGCTTATCATTTTCAGACTTTGGTAGCTCAGTCAGCGTGAAACCATCTTCGTAATGAACCTTCAGTTGGCATAATTCTCCTTTCCAACTACATTCTGTAACATTTATACAATAATAATAGCCCGTGGGAATTAGTGTAAAAGCTTCACTCACTCCAACATGTAGTCCCCATTATCATCATGAATTTCTTCCAAACCAAAATGTTCCTATATAGCTACCGTATATATCTATAATATAATTCAGATGCTCCACAAGCCCATGATGATGCAAAAAGATAAAATTGCAAAGTTGTACATGCGGCAACCTGGATAACACTCAAATGTCAATCTGCATTACACAACTTTATACACGAGCCCTGGCGAATTAAGTTATTTTTCCCATTCTCCGAGTTACTCATCAGCCTAAACACTCTTTTTCCCGGCTTCCTCACTTCATTCATTAATTTACGATTCCCATAAAACTTTCTCTCTACGTGACGCAGTGCGCTTCAAGACACACACTGTTTTCTCTCTCGCCAGAATAATTTACGAATCCCTTTTTAAAAATTTAAGTACCTATGCATACATATGAATAATCACTTAAAGCCTTTTCCGCATCCTTGTTCCGTTGAATTATGAATCATGGATCATTTTACAATTTTTAGACGGAACAACGGGGGGAAAGATAAATACGACCTACGGCATATTACATATTTTGTTCCCGGTGTTTGCAAAAAAATGAATGGAAGAGAGAGAGAGAGTTCCACTTGTATCACGAAAAATTTCCGGGTGGGATGTCGACTCGGATATACAAAGCACCAGTTTCATGCCCTCTAAATAATACATAAAGGTGTCTTGCACGCTCGCTTACTCTTCTTTCGAACATTTCTCGCTCCAAAAGAGCTCTCTCTCCTCCACTTTACAAGGTTCAACTCAAATAAACCAAAAAGGGAGCGTTCACAAAGGTACATGGATTATCCTCAACTGCTTTTATGTCCGCCTTACGTGTCTGTTCAATCGCACAGGGTTTTACAAACACACCTTTCTATGAACGATCCCATTTCCATGTTCGTTTGTCTGCGTTGTAGATGTAAAAATCCCTTCCTCCTCTTCATGAATTCTCGCAAAATGCTTTCCAACGCTGAGCAGATCCTTCTGATTTTCAGCGACATGTTCAATGAAGCAAAAAGGCTAAAAGAATCCTGCACTACTCAACGAAGCTTGCAAAATTTCAACATCTTCAGCTTGTTCAACCAGGAAATAAAGTATTATCTTCCAATTTCTACCATTTTTTTTGCTCTGTCCAAGTATATCCTAATCTTTCTTTTGGCAGAAGGAATAGGGCTCCAAAAAGCATTCTTTTTCACATTTTTCCAGAATCCTATGCCCACGTGAGCTACATTAAAAGGCGGTGGCGTGAAAGAGTAAATATAATCACATGAAACGTAATAATTTAGATCCAATTGGAAGGAAAACAGCAGATGTGTAGNAAATATAATCACATGAAACGTAATAATTTAGATCCAATTGGAAGGAAAACAGCAGATGTGTAGTTACGCAAGCTTCCGCAGAGAAAATGAAGTGTGTACAGAATTTTAATTGAATAGAATAAACCCTACCAGGGATTTGTATAGTTCCAGCGGAAATGGCCTATTTATAACTTTTGTTGAACTTACTTAATTTTTTGCTCATTTGGAAACAAAGCTCTTTGCACAAAGTGCAAACTCTGACTAGTTCTACTTACATACAATGCTTCTTGTACTCGAAATGTAAAATAATAATAATAAAATGCTATATAAAATCTTGTTATGGAAGAGTCCCCAGGCTTTTATCTTTCGTTTCCTGTACTAATTGCCTTTATTCAAAAGGTTTCCATTTGTTTGACTTTTTTTAAAATATACTTATATTAATTTGTTGCCTGTACTTACTGCACGACAATTCCTTTTGCGTTGTAGCAGCATCATGGCTCGATTGCAAAATACTTCTCGCCCAACCAGCTAAATCTTTCTGTGTCTCTGTTCGGAAGACGACGTTGACAATCCCAGTAGGTGTTCCGATCCTTATGTGAAACGTCAGAATATCTCGATATCCGGCAGGGGAGGTGTTTGCACTCGTTCGATGTGATGAGCTTACGAGCCTATTTATAAAAGTATAACGGTTGCATTACGTTACGCTTTTCAGTTAAGATAGAGGAAACTTCCAAAAAAAATTGCACTAGACATTCATTTGCTATTATTATTATTTCTTTGAGCTCAACCAAACTCTGGGAAAGTGTAAGGGCTAGCAATGAGTATTAGGCTTTTGTTCGTGATTATTAAATGTTAAATCTGCATGGAGCCCTCATGTCACATAGTAGAGAATGAGAATAATAGATTTTTTTTACCTTGTCGTCAGCAAAGGCCAACTTTCATAGGGAGAAGCCCAAGCGTCAATAGACCAAGGAGGGCTCTGAAAGAGCCGTAATTCTTTGATGATGAGCTTACGAGCCTATTTGTAAAAATATAACGGTTGCATTACGTTACGCTTTTCAGTTAAGATAGAGGAAACTTCCAAAAAAATTGCACTAGACATTCATTTGCCATTATTATTATTTCTTTGAGCTCAACCAAACTCTAGGAAAGTGTAAGGGCTAGCAATGAGTATTAGGCTTTTGTTCGTGATTATTAAATCTGCATGGAGCCCTCATGTCACATAGTAGAGAATGAGAATAATAGATTTTTTTACCGTGTCGTCAGCAAAGGCCAACTTTCATAGGGAGAAGCCCAAGCGTCAATAGACCAAGGAGGGCTCTGAAAGAGCCGTAATTCTTTGTCAGTAATCACAACAAATGTGGGAGTAAATAAATTACTCGAAGGATCATCCCCGTCTGATGAAGTGCTTTGACTACGACTCTGTTTTTCCCAGGCACATGGTTCACACGCACAGTGATGAAAATGAAACAAGAGAGATAAACATTATGTCAACAGCGTAAACATGAGTATTCTTTTAAAATAAAATTAATTCCTTTATATAAGATTATTCCTTTCATGTATTTCACATCAACAAGATTCGCATCTCGTCGACAAAGAAATCCTCGAAAGACCTTTCATTGGATTATTGGGGAAATACAAACCTTAATGGAATTGTTTAAAGATCCATCTGTCTGGTTTCCATTTCGTTTCAGCAGCCATCCCATGTGCCTTGCTTTCCCCTCGAGAACATCGTGAATGTAGCGATTGGCTCGATTTAAAGCTAATTCTGTTGATTCTGCGAGAGTCGTTGATAAACCCGATACCCAAGCTTGGCACTGTGCCGTACTCCCGGCTCTGAGGATGAGGCTGTGTAAGCCATCGGGAGAATATAATTCTATAGTTCGATGATCTGAAATAAAATGGAACCATATGCACATAATCTGGACCAATAATCGTAAAAATGTGCTAACCAAAGATGACATTAGGTGTCTTCATGGAATGAAATTGGCGTAATGTGACGATTTAGATTACTACCGCAGATAATAATATCCTGCTTCATAAAAACTATCATTTCTACACCTACCGTAACACTTGATGCTTCGTTCCTTTTGTCATTCATGAATTTTCGATGCGACTTCCCGCAAAGAGAAGCTTACTTAAAAGTAAACGATGTCATATAACTAGCTTACTACCAGACTTTTACAAGGCCAGATCAAAATATTATTCATGAATTTTCGATGCGACTTCCCGCAAAGAGAAGCTTACTTAAAAGTAAACGATGTCATATAACTAGCTTACTACCAGACTTTTACAAGGCCAGATCGAAATATTATTATATGAAAGAATCCACACTCTCCAGTAACACGTGCCATTACCATCATTTTTCATAAAACTTTACAGCCCCGCCTGCTTAATTATTTATCAAATACTTGCCGATGACATAAAACGGAAAAAATGCACCTAATGTAAAATCAGAATTACAGAAAGCCCATGAAAAGTTTTCTTTTTGCAAACACATATGTACCTATATAAGTAAGCCTGGCTTTAATGTCAAAAGCTTTAAAGACTTCCTTTAGCTGGTATTATTATTACTGCCTTCCGTTATGACGCAGCCCTGTCGAAAGTTAAACGGTATAGAATATGCTTTCTCATCCAATGCTCCTTTTTATGGAATTATTACACCTGGGTAATCTTCCAAAAGCTCATTTTGAAACTTGAAAAGATTACCTATTACAAGGATAAAAAGTGAACCATATTACTCTCTCTCTCTCTCAACACTGTAACGGCAGTGTGTACAAAACCCACCATTTTTACGATTTCTGCACATCAAGAGCTTTTTTATGATTAGTGCAATACCTACATGCAGATGAGAAAGTGAAAGCGGAGGATATGTGTTTTGCGTGTGTGTAGCTCTTCTCATCCTATCACTCAACAGAATCAACGGAACTGCCTTCACCATTTGAATACTTAACTTTTCCGCAAAGTGAAAGACAAAGTTTTCATAAAAACTTTCTTATAAAAAGTGTGACTTTTTATATTCTTACCAACATCAGGGTATTTAAAATTCGTCGCAAGTAGCGCAAGTGTGAGAGGAACACATCGGGTGTCGGATCTCGAATAGGATAAATCTGGAGGAGGCCCTGGTAAAGCTTCAATTTCTCCATTGAGGTTGACATGATTTCCCTCCAGGGAGCTTCCCATATACTCCTTTTGCAGATCCCAGCCAAGCTCAGCTAAAAGTGATGCTTTACGGAAATACGGCGTGACTTCCTTCAGGTATTTCACTGCATACGGAAGTTCCAGTTTGAAGTGAGATTTAAAAAGAGAGAAAAAAAGTACATGGGATGAAATAGGGAGAAAAACAAGGAAGACATCATCATTATCATGACACTCCATGAAAAATTCAAACTAAGCTTTAAGCCTTTTTTGCACTTTAACTCTAACCCGCTTTCTTGTGCGAAACACTTTTTTTCCTCTCTCATAAACTCACAAGGATGTAGGGACATGTACTGCACCAAATATTTTACCACATCCACGTCAACATCCTTTTTTCATTTTCACTTTCACTCGCCCGTCGTCGCTAGACTTTTCTCTCAGAGAACTTTCAGAGGAAATATCAAGAAAAGCGGGGCAATAAGTATGTATGTAAGGTAAAAGTCAACGCGAACGAGCGACGGGGACAACTGTGTTGTTGTCTGTGTCGACGTGTGTGGCGTGAAACCCATTTTATTTATTTAAGCAATATACTTGTCTTGATTTTCATTCCTTTTTTCATAAAATGCTCAACAAGAGCATTCCTGGAAAAGAGAATGTATGAAAAGGCTTGTACATGTATTTTCTCCTTGTTAGCTGAAAGGCTTCAAGAATACAGCAATTTGAAAAGAGAGAGGAAGCGAGTGCGACCCTACTCCCGTGATGTTTTTAATATCGTGTAATAACATTCGTTGAACAAGAGCGATTATACTTTCACTTAAGTGTAGTCTATTTTTATATACCTTCCAAATCCACTATTTGAACAAAAATTGTAAGTGACACATTTTTTCATTCGTTTGTTCATTATTTCGTAAGGAGTTGCTACTCGTTATTGTGCACCAGAGAAAATAATTGTGCTCGAGGCCGACTTGCTCTCATACGTAAAAGCTTGCTCGCAAGCATTACATGTGTATATCCACATCACAAAAATATGAGATTCTCTCAGCTTTTTAAGGAGAGGAGAAAGGGAAAGCTGCTCGTGTTCGTTCCTCCCGTCGCCTTCACTTCCAGGAAAATCAGACTTATTTTTGGGTTTCTAGGAGTAGTATTGGGATTGGGTTACCTACATTATGATGACGCAACGGCTCCTTGATGAACTGCTGAGGGAGTCAAGACGGGAAAAATAATCGTGGGAGACGGACGTACCAGCAGGAGAAACTAAATTCCCTACAAAGGTAATGTGCTTGTAAGTGGAAGAAACGAAAATATTATTTTAGCGGTGGGTGGCATGGAATAGGTCACACGTTTCCTTCCGCTGATGGATGTAATATGACTCGCTAGAATATTTTTATGTTTCTCACAACTAATTTGGATTTTATTTTGATATTATAACAATAGTTTTCTCCTCCAAGAATGCCTCAGCATGAAAGAAAGAGGAGAAAGTAATACCCTACAAATGCCTTTGCGAGTGTTACGTTACTCCAACATTAATATTCTTCGGACGTTTTGTAGGATTTTATGTATTTTGATTTCACCTTTTTGCTCTCTTGATTACATTATGCCAAATAGCAAAACGAGAAAGATTATTTAACAGCATAGTTCATACTTATTACGAAAGTTCTGTCAAGATGCTTATTCCCATTTTGACTTATGTACCAGATGGGTATAATATATCAAGTGAGGACATTTAGTAAACCTTGCTTTCTCTCTCACGCATGCTGTATTTGGGTCAAAAGCGTCTTTCAAATCAAATCGCGATCAAATTGAACAATGTAAAAATTATTCAGTTCGTTTAATAAGTTGAAATTTAAGATAGATAAAAGAATCTGCTCTGCTTTTGCTGGAAGATTATACCATTATACCATCGCGCCCATGCGCTCTGAAACTAAATGTGTGAATATAACGATAAAAAATCCAGAGTGCAATATCCCGAAATTGCCTCGTCATTGTCAATGAAAGTAAAGTGCGCACCGCTCCTCGCTTGTGACAACGAGTAAATATATTGCCCTTTCAAAGCGTTCTCGAGCATTTGAAACAATATAAATTCCTCCATCTGCACATTCTACATCCCCTCTCCTCTGCTTGAGTAATCCGCTTGATATTGACTGCCTACAATATTCCATATTCAAAAACGACGACAATAACTGGAGCCAACGACAAGAGAACTGCTCAGATACAGGAAACAAGGAGGGAATCACTAGCGAAGATCATGATAATAATAATAGTAGTAGCAATAATAATAGTAATTTAGAAAAGGGAGAGGGGAGAAAGCACTTAACTTGCTTAACTTAACATCAAGAAGTAGAGAGCTCACCTTAAATATTTTGGAGATAAGGATCGGCCTGTATTAAAAACGAGGAAAAGAAAGTATTTCACAGCATTAAATTAAATATATTTTTTTCTCCTCATAATCATAAAATTTGATAAGGAAATGTATGAGGTATGAAAAGGCGGGAAAACATACATTTTATTCTCTCTGCCTCCCTTGATGGAAATTCCGAGTCCGTTATTTTCCGTCTTGATGACGCGCACAAGTCTCGTCTCGCCGCTGTTCATCGCTGGCGTAGTAATTTCCGCTGAGCTCGTCGAACTACTCCCATTCTCTGAGGCATGAGGCAGATGATTATGATTCCCGTTCGTCGTGTTTGTGGCAACATGCCCATTCACACCTTTATTATTACTGGCATTATGATGAAGGGAGCCTCCCCCTGCGATGGAGGACCCTGAGGAAGATGAGTGGTTCGTAGTGGTGGCCTGTGTCGTCCCATCGACGTCATACAAACTAAGACATAAATATTGGCCTTCGAGGGAGGCTAAAACACGGTACCACTGGCTCTTGATCAACACTTCGAGAGGGCCACAACGTCCAGCGCCGAGAGTTGAGTGGCCAGCGGATGACCATTGTGAAGTGGATGTGTTCGATCTGTTTGTATTTGTCTCCATCTTCCCTCTTTCGTTTGCGGCCTTCTCTTTTATCTTCCTTTTTATTTCCTTTATCACTCCACACAAGAAAAAATGAGTTTTTTTCCTCTCCTCTTTCTAAGGAGACACCTTCTTTGTAGTCTCTTTCCTCCTGTTTTCCTCTCCTCGTTTCAAGAAGGCCTTTTTCTACTTTTCTCAATTATTGCTTCGAGCATCCACTTGTCCTAGGAAGTACAAAAGAAAAATAGAAAAAAATTGTTACAACAGCTTTTACCAATTCAAGGGAAAGTGGTTCGTTTGAAATTGGTTGAGTTAATGGACTATATCATTCTCATATGTTTATAAGCGCGTATACCATTTCAGCTCACCACGATGAACATATATGTATATGTACTCACTCTACAAAGAAAGACAGGTTGTTGTAAAGATACAAATGTACTGCACTTGAGAATTAGTGCACGAAGAATAAATCTAGTTTACGTATCAACATCAATAATAAGTCTCTGATGGGTAGGAGGCTTTGTAAGCGCTCCTGTTCGTGATAGTTTTCTACTTCCTTGGGCTAATTTACTACCCATTCACTCTTTCATGTGCCTTTCTATTTCCCCTTATCATGAAATGGGAAATTTGTGGTTTAAGCTTTGATGAAAGTTATTCTGCCGGGAGCATTTAATGTAGATTTTAAAATGTCGTCAATCTTGAATGTGTGCATTGGAGAGTGTACTGATCCGTTCTACAATTTTATTGAGAATTTTCGAATGAATAAATATTTTCTAAAATATCGGACAAGGCCCATTTCGGATGACTTTTTTCATAAATTATTAACTCTATCCTAATCTTCATATCAGTGTTCCCGTTCTTGGCTTCACTGAACAGAAAAAAATTCACATTGCTGCTTTAAAGCATAACTTTTGAATGGTTTAATATACCAAATGACAGATTTATATAGATTAAAGAAAAGTTGGAAAAATATTAGTGTTCCAAAAAACGGGCAAGTTTCTTTTTGTAAAAGGAATTCCATGTGGAAAACTTGTTGGTAGGCTCGTTTATTACAGCGTTAATAATAATAACGGGTAAGTGAAGCATGTAATAGTTAGGTTGAGCTACAGATAAAAAAAACTTTCCCTCTCCATACATATTTTTAGTTGGTACTGGTTCTCCACCACCACCACTCCAGAAATGTTTGGATGCAAGAAAGGAGTTTATTCAATGTGGGTGGTCTTCCCTGCAAAGAGTTCCTTCTCCAGCACTTCCCAAAGAGTCTGTAAAATAGCTTATATTCTACTTGACTTTTTCTGCTTACAAGTTGCACTCTCAGATGAATCCACAAAAATAAAATGTTCAAAAAAGTATGAAAAAGAAATATTTTTATTTCCTCTTTTTTCGTTTCCTCAATACATACTTTTTTTCCCTTTGAGTGCAGTGATCACGTTACACGCATTGACGGATGCATGAGCAAACTGAGTTTGGTTGCCTTTTGAAAAAGTGTAATGCAAACGAAATGATTACATCTTGTGGAAAAAGGTAAAAGGGGATTGCATGACTTCCGTAGAGTTCAAACTTTATGAAATAATATACACGTTAGCTAACTTTCACATATCTACAAAGATTTTCACATCTTCATCTTTCTACGTATAAAAATTCTTGAGCACCAACAAGTCTACCGTTTCCTCTTTTTTCTTTATTTGTCACACACGACTTCACTCCCTCCAGCGAAAGTATTGGTAGGAAAAGTTGCGTATTTCTGGGAAAAATACTTGGCTATGTAGATGCACTGCAGATGGGTATTCCAAAGTGATGATGAGATTTCCTCCCAAAAGTCCATTATTTTTTTCTTACATGAGAAGACAAACATGCTAAGTACAACGTTACCTCACTTTTTCATATCCTCCTTCAAGGAGGAAATCGGAAAATGCGGAATACTTTCAGAGACTCAAAGTACTACCGTATTTCCGGTCAGGAACTTTATGAATACGAATGGCTTCTATTCCCCCGGCAATCTCTTTCCGAGGTGCTTTCAAGGCCTGTGAAACTACTCTGGCACGATTTTCCCCACATATATATAGGTAATATATCTCTGACCATCATAGTTGCCCGAGGAAAAAAATGCATTCGAGTGGGGAATGATAGCAATCAGATGAAGTTCAAAATCTCTTTATTTAAAAAAAAGTTGTTGAGTAGTTTGCCCAATAAAAACTAGCCTTTTGCAAGTTTCACTAGAGATCTTGGTCAACCTCCATGTGCATGCACGCCATATCAGGCTTGAGAAACGTGAAACGATGAAAAAGCAGAGGAGAAATTGACCACACGTACTACATTACTCTTGCTTCTCCTTGAATACTCCACGTAAGCCTCCAACATAAGCCAAACGATTTCAACAAACAATTGGATACCACATCCTGTGCGCTGATGAAAGATATGCTGCAATACTAGAAAGAGACGTGGACTTTCTCCTGTACTCAGAATCAATATCAAGGCAGCCTCAATAGAACGAGGATGAGAATACACTAATTTAAAATAATGAACGGAACAAAAAAGAGTTACGCACGATCGCGTATTTCGCCTTTTCCTCTACGTTTGCTTCTTACAGACTTTGGCCAAAAACGTGGATTCGTCTTCTACCAACAACTATAAAGATGTGTACAAAATGGTTTCATTTCTGCACGCATTTCTTTCCTTCAGTGCAACTCACAAG
>JAHZMY010001006.1:0-10322 GCA_027743915.1 Seira sanloemensis
ATCTTTTAAATGATCACGGTACATGTAGCATTTTTTGAGTAACATTTTAGAAAAAAAGTGAAAATAAATTACAGTTTGAAGTCATCGTCATATTTTTTGCTCATGAAGTAACATTGCTAAGAGCTATAGGTGTTAATGGCTACAACAATCTCTTGGGCAAACTCTCACGTATCCCACTGAAGGCTCTTTAGGTACTTTAAAGCAAACAAATATTTTTATAGTGTACACATTTCGAAAGAAAAAGGATCGTTTTGGGTAAACAAAGTATGCTGCCTTTGCAAAAAAAAGTGTGATTCATGAGAACACGCAAAACGTAAGTTGAAGTGTCGTCCCATTAAATATTATGATTTGTTTAAGTGTTTATCTCAAGTTTGAATCTCTTCATTCCACACCTGTGCCATTTTTGCACGTTTTGGTGAACATACATTTAACAATACCTCCATGTCTGATTTCATGTAGCGAGGTGGGAAAAGTCAGATAAGGTAGCTATTCAGTGATCACATTTCTCATAAAACATGGCAGTTTCATTGGTGTAAGGGGTTTGGGGGTGCGAAAAATTGTAATGCAAGATTGCCACTGGCAAATTTGTTCTTTGACTTAAAACACTTCCTGGCATTTGCATCATCGCTGTTGTCAGAAAGCATTGTAAAAGTGCTAAAGTAAAAACTTGCAAAGCAGTTTGCTGTACAATTTGTTTGCATTTTCAGTTTTCATCATGGTTCTTATTGCAATGCCACACATTGATCTCGTGTAAAGTATGTCTAATAATAATTGCTAAGCATTTTGTAGTTAGATATGCATTGTATTTCAAATATTATGGTAATAGTGGCTAAAAGTAATTTTACTGCTCATTTGAGAATTGTATTTTACTTTCTCCCTACGCACACTTGGGGAAAAATAGAACAAAATACACAACTTGTGCAATATTGCTTCTGATTTAAGTGGATATAAGGAGCCTATGCATAAAACAAGAAAACAAGCCCATAGGTATAGGGTACGACAATTCGATTTCTAGAAAGAAAAGTAAATTATTTATGAGTGTCAGAGAGCCTGAAGCGATTGGTAAATATTAACCTAAATTAAAATTCAAAATGCTTACAAATTAAAATTATCCGAAATCGTAAAAGTCGTACTTATGTAAATGAGTTCAAAACTGCCAATGAAATGTGAAGAAGTCTTCAAGTGTGCAATTCATGTCAACAACCGCTTTTACTTTTTAGGACCAGTTTATCAATTAACAAGCAACAAATGAGGTTTCGAGGAAATGTTTTATTAATTTTTTTGCCAAGATTTGAATTGAATATAAAATTTAAATAATGCTCATCTAGTTTGCTTGACTATTAAGACTTACTTTTTAATATTTTTTCCAAAAAACTACTTTCTAAAATGTAAAGGGTCACGGTCACACTGAAACTGAAGTAAAAAAACTTCAATTTTGCTCCAGCCGCACAGAATAGGACATACCTACCTAATCATCGCTCTGTTTGTTGTCATTTCATTCCTTTTTTGGACTCTTTTCAGGAAGTCAATGTCTGTGATTTTTTGATCTGCTTATTTTGCTTCACTTTTAAACTACAAACTATACGGATGTGTAAAATGCTTTGTTGTTGGCGACCCTAGGCTTACAGCCTTTATAAAAATAAAATAGCTGACTGACTTCACAATGAAAAGTCACATTTTATATCTTCCATTCAAAACTTTTTCCTTTCCCCATACTTTTTGTCAGATATTTTTGCAGTCGGTATTGTCACTTCCCACTTGTTTCTTTCTTGACCAAATTTTGGTGCAAATTCGTTGGATATTGCGCTAAATTATTTGATACCAAAAAGCATCTCACCATATTGCAAACCTCAACCTTCCATTTTTAGCGGCGTCAGCAATAGAAAACCGATTGAAGTAGGTAATATGGTAATATGGCGATGATGATGATGGTATTTCTGATAGCGTAATGCAGTGAGCAAGTTTCCTTTTTGTACAAAACGACATTTTCCTTTCTTTCCCTATTTACTTTACTCACTTAACTGAGTCTAAATAATTTCGTCGGCTAAATAAGCGAAATCAGGAGTCTACTCATTTCTCCTTACGTGACAATGCAGACTTTGTTCAGTCTTCCTACATACCTACACGCTTCCGTTACCTGTCATCGGAATTGGGCGCAGGCAGTGATCATCATAGCAGCATAATGCACAAGAAATTATAATCATGCAATCATCATGTCTCCTTTTATAAATCTTAATTTTATGACAATTTTACAATTTACATGCGAACCCTACAAACTTTCAAACTTTCTTTGCTTGACTCTAAAAGTGGAGGTAAATTGAAAACGGAACTATTATGGTACTGATGTCCATAAAAACGAAGCAACAATCAACCCCATCCCTTTCAACAAATACAAAGTGTGCCACCTACCGCGTGACTTTAAATAGAATTAAACTGGCCAATCTAAATAAAATTGGATAACAGAAATGTAGCTAATTTACTCATGCATTCGATGTAAAGGAACTCAAATAAAAAGGTTTTTATGGACACACATCTTTTTATGATCATTCTGAATTCTGATCTGTCCGGTCGTTACCAGTTGAATAAAGCTCATTCAAGCTCATATTGTTTGCTCCAAAAATACGTTTTTAATGAAGTTGCATTTGTCAAAAAAAAGTTTTCTTTCAAAGTCGAAGAATAATGTAGAATATGAAGTCATCAGATCTTACCAGTAGTAACAGAGATACATTCGAAATATGAAATGGCTCAAAAGAGATCTACTTTTTTTGGAGGTTTCCCAATTCGATTTCAATAGTCGGATATCGTAGTGTATCATTATGCTTAGGATTTGTAACGTCTAAAAGAATTTATATCTCGGGTATATTTTGACACTTACCTTTTCAATAGAGTAGACCCTATAATTGAGACCAATTTGTATCCCGTTAGCGAGCTTGTCAGATTGGCTTCGTGACTAGAAAAGGTAAACAAATGAAGAGAAAACAATCGTATTATTGAAATTGGACGATTTCAATTGCCCAATAAAACAGCTCTTGCGAATCCATCATTAATCATGAGCATAACATGACCAAACGCAATTTTAAAGTCGCCGACTTAACGAAGATAAGATAATATTATTTCAACAGGAAGAAAAAAAATCAAACATCTTGTTCATTTTACGTGAATCATATAAATTCAAGAAGATATATACATATTTATATTTACTATACATTTCTCTCTCGATTTATCAATTTGGTGAAAATCGATTTTCGGAAAATATAATGGGCTTGATCGGTGAGTTTTCATTTTTTTTAAAGTTTCAAAGTACATCAATAATGTAATGTGAGTACATTTCATGACGCATTAAATCCTCAATTCGACTTCGTAATCCCACGGACCGTATTCTTCTTTTCTACGAAAAATCACGATTTCCTCGAATTTCCGCAAAATCTTCAGATTTTTCTGCGATACAAGGTTAAAGTTCAACACGAACTTGATCGATGGCTGCCCAGTTGAAACATTGGATAGAAAAGTACATGGCATGATCTCTCGTCAGAATCATGAACTTTGAATGTTGAAGAAGAAAATATATTTCATCACTTGTGACAGATTACATTGCCCACAGGAAGGAAATGCGTGAAAGGATTACAATATTGAGACGACAGGAAAAATATAGTTTTAACAACGCACCTGTGTCGTTGACTGAACATTGACAGTGACGATAGAAGTCATCTGAAGTAACTTGCTTAGTATTCGGCTGCAAGATGTGGGATCCTGCCGAAGTCTTATGCTTTCCGTGATTCCTCCAGTTAAATCTGCAAATCACATCCAAGGACGATCCATATTTCAGGGCTTCGTAGGATCCGTGGAGTCTACATGAGAAGAACACATTTTCATATAAAATTATCGATAATGATTTTTAAGGTTTAACCCATCTCAAAATAATAATCATTCGCTAATAGCATAAAATTGTAGTCAAACAATTATTCCTGTTCTATTCTATTTCCCAAACTCCTTCAAAATACTTTCTTGAGATTTCCCCTGCAACAATAATGTTGTACACCATCGCACTTTGTTTTTTCAGATCAAGGATGTGTAAAATGAGAAAAACGTGCCAGAATGCAACGTGACAAAAATTTCAACTTGCTTTATTTATTTTGTCCTATAACAAGTTAAGCACTGAAGCAGTCAAGCCTGTCAGGTTCCCTTGTGGCTATTTTTCAGATCAAGGATGTGTAAAATGAGAAAAACGTGCCAGAATGCAACGTGACAAAAATTTCAACTTGCTTTATTTATTTTGTCCTATAACAAGTTAAGCATTGAAGCAGTCAAGTCTGTCAGGTTCTCTTGTGGCTTATTATTTTTCAATGTCGATACATAATTTAATCCCTATAATAATGGCGATAAGTATGACAACTTCAAGAGACTTAACCAAAATTTATGTCTTATTAGTTACTTCGTGTCACCTTGAACGCTATATTCCTTTTTGTAAAACATCTTCAGCGAATCTCTTATGATTTTGGGACCGGAACGAATGGTACTTGAAATTATGTACTCTCAGTTATTTTCATCCGGCCAAACAAATGAATCAAAAGTATGGTATTCGATTTTTAAAGCCAGTGTAATACTACAGATTTTGTAATTAGGTAAAAAAAAATCACAAAAATGAAAAACTTTTGAAAATTGTAATAATAAATACGTATAAAGTTGCAGTTTAAAGGTGATTCATAATCAGATATTTTTACTATAATCAACGAATTCTTCACGTTTTGTAGGTAAACACGAAGAGTAACGTCCTTGGGGGCCAGTAACATTCCCTAAATTCCTGTACTGTGAAACGCTGAATACGGTACCTGTGTAGTTGCACTTGCAAAATGACTTCCCACTGCGAGCATGCAACATTAACTTCTGTTCGCCCAGCCTACATAATGCTTTATATCGCAACTTTGTAAAATGTCAGCCATACAGCTCTGATCCTTATCCCAGTCACCATTTTATAAGCTTCATCTGAGCAGAAGTGGTGTTAATGATTTCCACTTGTAATAGCCAAGTCACGCTTCTGTCAAAAAGTCTGAAAATGATGCTGATATCTCAATAATCTTAAAATTTTTGTAAAGAATTTTTGTACTACTAGGATACATTTGAACAAAATGTAGAATATGGGCACTAGTAGTATGTATCAGATTACATCGAAAATCATAATAACGGATTTCCTTCGCCCATTCATTTTAAAACATTTTTGAGGAAATTATTTTTGAGAGTGTTACTCTGAGCAAATATTTTGTAACTNGTCTGCCGTTGACGGTGGGAAGCCTGTCATCGACCAATACCTCCCTCCATTCACCGCACCACCAAAGACGAAACCTGAAAATGCCTGCGTAGTCATCCGAGCTCTTCACAATGTTCCTGTCGCTGAAAGCCTGATCTGCTGGAACGACTCGATAAAAGAGCTCCTTCGATAGCCAGAGGCATCCCAAGCAGCTCACAAGCCATCGGTCACCTTAAATAAGAAATGAAAAAAATGGTCATTTTAAAAGCATAATATTACAACAGTATTCAAAGTCATTTGCCATTCATTTCAAAACTTTCTACAGTCACATAAAACTTTAAGCATTTTACTACGAACAAATGTATGTACATTCCAATTTCAAACAGGCTTTTATCCGAATGTGGTCTCTTTAAATCAAACAAATTATTCGCCGCCCTTTATATTTCATTCATCCTTTTTAAAAAGCCCCACACAAATTTGCTCTTCTCTTCTGCAGTCCTTTGACAGCGATGATGAGGATAGGCGGATACAGTTGATTGACTTGGTATTTTTCCGTTTCCAAAATTAACTATTTAAATAAAGGGTGTGCAATTTTAAAGAAGCCTAAAGTCATTCTCTGAAGAAAAAATAACATAAAATTTCCCTCAGTCGCATTATTTCTTTTTGGAGAAAGCAGTGTTATGAATCTGTCAATTCACGAGAAAGGCTCATTCACTCATTCATTTTTATTTTTAGGATTGTCTTCATTGACATCCGATAAAATTATAGCCTACGTCTAATTTTCTCTTCTTTTCAGTGGATAATATGCGATTTGAGACTTGTACAGATTGGCAAAATATTGCCAAAGAGCTTGCATGTAAATCATGTCATTCGTCAAAGGATTTGACGGAGGAAGTATCACTTTAAAACAAGAGACAAGAGTTTTTGCTCAACTGCCAAAGAGAATATGTCTGAGACGCTGGTAGGACCTTTACCTTCACCGAGATTGGTTTCTCTGTTGTAAATAACAGTATTGACATGTACAATTGTACGGATGTAAAAATAGCAATAAAACAAAAGCGAGTATAGGTAAATACTTTATTTATTTGTGTGCTTGTAATCCTAGCGTGGCTAAATGATGTTTTGGTGATGCGCTCACTCTCCTCACTCGCAGGTTCAATGAAACTTTACAGTTTTCATTAGCATTTAAGGGTATTGAATTTGATGTAGTTTTTTTTAACGAAAATGAGCCATTCGCTCGTTCGACAAGCCGTTGAGCAAGCATATGGTCTACCATAACCCCTGTCAATAACTTTATTTACTACCTACTTCATGTAGGGAAGACGTTTTTTAAGCAATTCAAAGACTTGTTTCTGTTCTACATTATCAAAGGGTGCACATATTCAGTCATGTTTGTCTTTTTGAAATACACTGTAATTCATCCTTCGCCCAAGCATGGTCAAAGTCAACAAAGATGCTCTTTACTATTAAAAATTTAACGCAGTTTTCAAAAAAAATACTTGTATTTTTCTCTTTAAAAAATCCTCACAGAATATCATTCTTTCATGAGTAATTGCATGTAGTTGAAAGTGAAGGTTAATAATAATTTGTGATAAGGCTGATAGTGATGCTAAATAGGGAGAGGAGGAAGTTACACTCACTCCGTAATATCATGCAAGTCAAGTGCAGCAACTGAAATCTCGAGAAAAACAAAAGTATAATATACTTTCCTCTACCCTATCTTTAAGTAGGAAGTTGCAAAGATATAAAAATGGTTCCGATTAGATTCGTAGCGGATAAAGTCTACTTTTGGCTCGTGGTGTTTGTCTCCCTTAAAATACATATAACTATATTTCAGCATTTTTTAGTATGTAGCAGAACATATTATTTTGAATTAAAGTTGAATGAAAACTTTATTCCAGATATTTTAAACCAAAAGTAGTATTATTATTTTAAAGCCTTTCCGCAAAATAGTCTGTAGCATAAAATTAGCCTAGTTAAGTCTATCTAGAAATGCATAATGCATACGCCCGTTTCGCACTTGATGGTCGCCTTCTGCCTCTGAGCACTTTGTTTCAAGTCCTGTTTAAACTCATTTGCATGTAATTGCGAATTCAAGCACAGGCAAACAATAGTTGAACTTTATATACCGAGGGTTCAGATTTCACAACCACCGGAATTGCTAGGAAAATAGGTTCAGGAAGATATAAAAATTCATCATTACAGCGTTAAATTGCGGAACAGGCGCCATTTGTAATACCAGACTCAGGCACTAATAAATAAAGACCGAACGCGCTCTTTTCTAAATTACATTTTGAAGTTGAAAATAGAAAATGGGTGTTATGAGGTCTAGTATATTTCAACGGTGCCCGTCCAGTCAGTCATGCTAGACCATACTTAATGTCTTAAAAAATCTCTACATTATTCCCACATTGTTTCGTTTTTATTTCCCTCGCGCATCAATCATATTTTTACGGTTGTCTTCACATTTCTTTCTCGCCCACACACAAGTCAAGGATGCACGCAATGCAAAGGTCCTTTCGCGAGCTTTTTCTTGGTTTCATTACTGTCACGCTCCCTTCCTTTTTCGCCTCATTTTCCCGTTAAAATATGCAAATATTAAAGAGTACAGCAATAATAACTACACGCAATAATTAAAAATTGCAAAAAGTGTATTTGCACTGTACGCAGACTTGTCTACTTTTTACATTTCCTTTACCCATCTTGGATGTTTTACGATTTGTGACCATAATGCTAAAATGTACATAATCCCATGTAAAACGAAAATGTTTCCGGTTTCTTCCTTATCGTGCCTCTTCAACCTTTTCATCTTTTAATTATGTTTGAACACCTAACGAACCATTTAGCAGAAGAGGAATAAACTATAAACAGACAGATTAATACTTACTTTGCAAGTTAGGTTTCGCGTAGAGAGAAATCAAAAATGATTAATACCGTTTGCCCCATTCAAGAACCATGCGAGACGAAGCAAATATCCGAATGTAGCCATTTCACCGTTAGATTACCACATAAATATACATATGTATATAACCACTACCTTTTGCTCCCTTCAACTTTCCTGCAACATTCATCTTCGATTCGATCCGACAGACATAAAAATACGAGATAATGAATACAGTCCTACTTCATCCCATAAATCCGTACACTTTTTTTTTATTATTAATAACTGACTTTTCATTCTCAAGTTCCTGCTCCTATTATTGTCAGAGTTGTATCCTGAGAAAGAAGCTAAAGCCGTGAAGTAACGTTGAGAAGGTAATTTAATCCCAAAAGTTAAAATAAACTTTTTTAATCCGATCCACACATCAATCATGATAGAGCCATTTTGCTTAATACTTCTCCTATTCAAACATACATGTATAGGTTCATTATTCATCGATGGTCCGAGTGGAATTCAGCATTCTTTGCAAACTCTCATTATTTGCAACACAGAGAAACTTTGCAACAATGGTAAATTATAATGATCTCCTGAGCAAATTAGGAGTGCGTATCATTACATCAGTGGTCATTGGTCTTGGACTGAGCCAAAAAGGAATAAAAAGAAATACTTCATTTCCTTCCTGAAAATATTCTAAAACTTTTGCCTCGCACAAGGCCTGTAATAACCTTGCCTTGCGTTGTGGAGAGTGGAGATGATCGTGGTAATAGAACCAAGCCTTGGGTGATGGAGTAACGTTAACATCGAGACTCCCCTGTCATAATAATCACTTATTGCTATTATTATCACTTATTATTGGAGGCAAGCACCCATTTCGTTCTGCAGAACTGAAGGCGAAACAAGTCAGCCTAGAGGCCTTCATGATGCCCATGATTCTCTCATTCTAAATAGCATTTTTCGGCTGTTCTAGGTACTCCTACTGACAGCTCCCACCGGTCCCACTAGCTACAGTCTGCGGGTTACACATGTACACTTTTTTCTCTTCTGGTTTGGTCAACCCGTGAAGAAGTAAATGATTGTGGGTATTTACGACGTTAGCAGCGCAGCGATAATTTCAGGTGCTCATGCTAGACTGTGAATAGAATGCATAATTTATAATAATACCTTCTGATGAATTGGTTTGTATCAGGATGGACCGCAAGTACAGTTACCATTTTTTTCTTATTCAGCGTCCAATTTTAATCTATTTCCTCCTCTCCGAGACTTGTCTTTCTCTTCCTCATCAAGAGGCTATTTAAGAGTGACGTGAAGGAAAGGGATGATTATCTCAAATTATTGGTGGACTTTGCAGAACAAGGACAGTTTTTTATATGCTGAATATTGTGTCCCATAAGATCCGACCGTGGTGCAATTTTTATGAGTCGCAGCTAGAAGAAGTTGTAAAGTTGCCAAAAAAATGTACCAGACAAGTCATGGTGAGCCACCAAGACCATTTCTTATGTAACTGTAAATATATATAGACTGCCATTTATAAAAATGAAGCAATGAAACAAGACTCGCAGGACATCGCGTTAATCCTTCTTTTCCTCGCAATTAGCGCTGTATTATCTTGACTACTACGATTTCAGCATGATGATATAATGACGGTAATAAGACGCCGGTGGTGATGTGATGACAAGCAGTGGAGGGAGAAACGCAGAGACATGTGACAATTTATTCCTTTTGCGATGAAAAAGATGCTCATGAAGAGGATGACAATGAGCAAAAAATATAATGAATGTGCGTGCTCTTTCAAATTCAGAGTGCATTTTTCCCCACACGGACACAGCAGAATGGCCTTATTTTACAAGTCTAAAAGAATGTTCCGTTCCTACAGTCATTTTTCAGAGTATCTGCATAACGAACTCATATTTTCTCAAATTCAAGATGTCAAGCTTTGCTTCGCCAATCTCAGAGGTAAACCAACATTTGCAAAAAAAATTATAAAACTGCTCCTATAAAAATTGTTCGTGCTTTACGGGACATAGTACAGCAGAAGAGCACTTTATTCACAAATGTCGTCATCATCATTATCCACTTCATTTTCCTCATGAGCCCCGCACAGAATCTACATGCACATTCCTCTCTTTTTCTTTGCTGATGAAAACCGTGGAAAAAATGAGTCATTATAATTTCGCCAGTTGTTCCTTTACCTTCATA
>JAHZMY010001007.1:0-10302 GCA_027743915.1 Seira sanloemensis
CTCATCGTTAGTTCATAAACGTGCTTCTTTGAAGTCACGACTCACGACAGCCACAACAGCCAAGTTACTACTTTTTTCAGGAGAAATGACCTTGAGAGAATTAGCCTATCTACTACTGTCGAGCTGCTACTGTCTTTTAGTCCCATATAATCTTTGCATATGTGTGTACTGTGTGCTGGCTGGCAGTGGCAGGTTAGAATGTGAAGTAAAAAGTGCAGAAAGGTTATCCAAAAATATCCACACAGAAATCACACCACATCATGTATTTAACCCATATCATGTGTCAGTGTGTCTTCGTGACACGAAAAAGATTTCCTTATGCAATACTTAATGAGTCTGTCGGACTCACGTCTCGTCACATTACATCTTAACTAATCATCTGAACTAGTCTCGGAGGAGCCTGGAGCACCCGGAAAAAAATTACTGCTTTTTGAAAATGTCCGTGCCAAAATACCGACTAATCTATTTCAACCTCCGCGTCTTGGGGGAGCCCATCAGGTTCATGCTCAACTATGCTGGGGTGCCATTTGAAGACAAGAGGATTGACCGTGATAAGGAGTGGCCAGCGCTGAAAGCTTGTAAAACTTTAAGCAGACATTCTTTTTAAAAGAGTTGATTTTGAAACTTGAATTCTTATTAAAATCTTCTTTAGCCACTGGATGGGGAAAACTTCCAATTTTGGAGATTGACGGAAAGGTGCAAATCGCCCAGAGCTCCGCCATTGCGAAGTACATCGCAAGGCAGCACAACTTGGATGGAGGAAATGATCTGGAGTCGGCCAAATGTGATGAGTATGTCGGAGTGGCCCATGATTTCCAGCCAAGGTGGTTTTAATTTTAACTTTCAATACTCGATCGAAATTCGAAAACTTACATAAAAAATAAATCATTCCTCATTCAGAATGGAGACGCTTCTGGTTCGAGACTGACCAAGCCAAGAAAGAGCAGTTTAAAAAAGAGTTTTTGGAAGTAACCGCCCCAAACTACCTCAGCAAGTACAATAAGGCTCTGGAGCAGAACGGCGGAAAGTACTTGGTCGGGTCTGGCCTCACCTGGGCAGACCTCTTTGTCACCGTCTTCTTAGAACTTTTTGAGGACACGGCGGACAAGAACATTTTGCAGCCATATCCCCTCCTTCAACAGTACAAGAAAAATGTCTATTCCATTCCTCAGATCAAAAAGAGCATTGAGACTAGACCACCTTACAAAATCTAATAAATAATTTTGACTGATAATATCTGATACAAATATGAACATGATATATTTATTGTACCTAAGAAAGCTCACATATTTTATTACAGAATAAAATTGTGACATATATCCACATCCAATATAGTTTAAACTGAAATTGTAAACTACAATGACACTTTAGAGACTCTCATATATGTTACGCACCTACATGTTCCCTTAATACCACTGACTAGTGCATCTTTTATGTATGTATGTAAATGTTGTTCATGTTTCAAAAGTTTAAAAATCAATTAAAAATATAAAATTGTAATAATACAAGACAGCTCGTCATCGCTTTAGCTTAGAAAGTGAGTAGAGTTGAGAGAAAGACACATGCACACACTCTGGAATAAGATTTGTAATATTAACCAGAAAACCCTGATTCACTTCAACTGAACAAGGTCAATTTGTACAAAAATTTTCTTTTTAAAAAGGCAGATTTGAGAAACAAGCAACTTTCTTTGAACAGTTAAAATATCTTTTTTGTTTCTTCTGGAGCCGACTTTCGGTTAAAAACAGCAATGAATTTTAAGCAGACCAAGTTTCAAAATCTCAGAAGAAATTTTACGCGGAACGCCCCACAGATTTGGAGATGTCCACTCCGGTCATCGTGGAGACGAGTTGGGGCATTCTCAGAACCGTCTCGAGGATTTCGGTGGTGAGGCGAGCAGCCCCGATTTCTCCTCCTGTGCTGATCATGTTGATCTTCTTGGCTTGGGTCAAGGGCGCCGCGATCTCAGCGGATACCTAGATATTACGAAAACAAAAAAAAAGTTAAATAAAGTTTTAAATATTTTTTACTAGAAGCGTTTTGTAAAGTTTCCTTCAAACCTTTGGTAATGCATCCAACAGCATATCGGTCACCGCAGCGTCCTTGTAAAGTTTGTAGGCGTCGGCCTTCCTGGCCAACTTTTCAGCTTCTGCTTTCCCCTTTGCCTCCAGCGCAAACGCTTCAGCGTCTCCTTTGATGCGAATGGCTTCAGATTCAGCTTCCGCCTCCAGAATAACTCGGTTTCGGTGCGCCTCCGCAATTTTCTCCAATCTTTTTTTAGAAATTATACATTCTGACTTTTAAGTATATTTGTCTTATATCCAATGCAGATCTATCGAATTTTATGTTGCCGATTAAATTTTCCATTCCGTATGTGTTTAGCTTTAGTTCGAGATTGTGCATTACAGATACTGCGCTTCTGACAAACGTTTCTCTTGAATGGTTTAGATTTTAGTTCTGATTTGTCGGTTAAGCAATTCACATCGATTGACTTTTGGGATAGTGTGCGTTTCGCTTTTGCATAAGTAATGGCTAAAATGTGATCTGTTATGTTTGAAATGTCACCTTCATTGTCAATTTCTATTTCCTTCTCAATATAGTTCCTGGTCTTATCAATACATTCCAAAGCTAACAATTCTAGCTTAAACTTTTGCACTTTTACAAACTCCTCTGTAACTTGTTGAGCATAACTCATTTTTAAATGTTCTAGTTTCTGAATGGCATTTGAAGGGAAGCCTGCAAATGACACTGCTGGAACAATTTCTGAGCTCATTCCCTCATTAAATTCTTTTAATAGTGTCTGGTGCTGAAAATATGCTTGTTCAAACATTGAAAACAGTTCTTTCTCTAACGAACAGAAAATCCTGACATTGCTCACATCATTATTACTCAAGTACGACATTAAATTCTGATTTTGAGGAAGGATTAGAAGTTTTCTGAACTTTAATAAGAGGTCAATGTATCGTTTCACAGAGCCATCTTTGTCGTACGAGTCAATATACGAGTCTACTAACTCTGGATTTGAATCTTTATTTGTAGATTCATCGATACTTTCTGATTGTGATCTCAGAGCGTTTTGAATGGCATCATGATACAGTTTATAGGAATTGCACAGTTCCCTAATTCTTTGTGCCTCGGCTATTCCTTTCATCTGAATGAGTTGTGCCCTAGCCTGAGCTTTGATTCGGATTGACTCAGCCTCTGCATCCGCCTCCATTAAAATGCGCTTCCTGTGAGCTGCCGCGAGCGTTTCAAGACTTTTGCCACAGATTGAACCGAGAAAGCGGACACAAAACACACACAACAATGCAAATTTTTAGTTTATATGAAACAGCCCCACAGAAGAATGAATTCATTTTTGTGCAGTTGCAAAAATGTTTAGAAAAGAGCTGAATTCCAGATTTGAATAGCCAAAAGTCTTGAAAATTTGAATTAGCTCCTCAACAGTTAAGCTAATATTTTAAAATGACTTGAGATGACTTACCGATATTTTTCGGCCTCAGCGGGTCTCCGAATGATTGCATCCAGCTCTTTCTGTTTCCGCTGGATTTCCTGCTCCTGGATCGAGATTTCCTGTTGACGCTCCACAACTTTGATTTGCATCTGCTCCTCAACAATTCGCTGTTTGGTTTTAGAAACTCTTTCTGTTTCCGCTGGATTTCCTGCTCCTGGATCGAGATTTCCTGTTGACGCTCCACAACTTTGATTTGCATCTGCTCCTCAACAATTCGCTGTTTTGTTTTGGCTACTTGCAAAGCATAAGCGAGCTCTGCCTCGGCTTTCTAAAATTATCATAAACATAATTGTAACCGAAAAAACCTTTTTTTTAAATGTTGAAAAAATTATGATGTTAAGATTATGAAATTAAGTTTGAACCTTTGTGTTAACTTCCAGATCATAGGCGGCTTTCTTCAGCTCAAAATCCCTTTTCGCTTTTGCAATCTCCGTGTCATTTGCATACATCGCAGCCATTCGCTCCTCCTCAGCTATCGCTTCTTTGATTGTGGCGTCCCTCTTCGCTTCAGCCTCACCGATTCGGGCGTCACGCTTCACTTCAGCAGTTCGAGCCATTCCGAGTGCTTGAAGATAGCCCTACAACATGTATTTATTCATAGGAAAATTGATTTTTTTACAAAATTTAAATGTTTCCCCTTATTTTCCCATGTTAAATCTGATAAGGAAAATTATTGTTACCTCCCCACATCAAGGCAGTTTTTACAAATAAAATTCTATTTCTTATAACTCACTCTTGCACTTGCTGAATAAACGGCCAAACAAAAGTTCGACCTCCAGGGACCAGCAGGGGTTTGGAGTGGCAGCATCCTAACAAGTCACAAAAAGTAGCATTTTAAAATTTCGGTTTATTAAATCAGTCCAGAATAATTATAGGATTTCGATTTTACCTGAGATGACGAGGACCTCGTTCGGCCCACAGGTAACAAAGCCCCACACCATCGTGAACTTTTGGGCTTACAATATATTTCACTTGCTAAACAGATTCTTAGATTGTTTGGCTCTAATGACTTATCAAACTCGAACCAATTCAACCAAACTTCTGTAACTATCCTAGCTAAAAATAACCTTATGGCTTGCAGATAAATAATAATATGGCACGGGGAAATAATGTGCTGTAATCGCACTTTCTCCCTTTTAAATTATATATTTTTAATCCGCTTGACATGAAGTGGAACACACAAGTCTGTTCAGTTTCGTTCGTGATGGTTCAATGAAACAAAACAAACATCCGGAAAACATTTGAAGCTCTCCTTTCTACATTATTAATGTTTCCCATAGAACATGAGTGACATGAAGCTGCACGAACCTTTAGGATATTACATACGCACACATCCCATATTTTGTCCATTCGCATTTCCCGATGTGAGCCAAAGCCAGAAGCCAGAACCAGTAGAAGCCATAGCATAACATTTTATCCTTATTCCTGGGCTTGTGTTCATTTGCGATGCAGATAGGGTTTCACCCAAAAAAATTATCCCTTGCTCTTAGCTTTTGGAATTAGGGGAACATGTATGAACACAGAGAGAAATCAATATATAACAAAGATGATACAAAACCAGAGTTTTTTTTCATGACTCGGGTCTGTTTGACATGCTAATATGCAATATGCAATATGAAGTTAAGTTGTAGCATCCACTCATCCACTCACGTATGAAAAATGTTTTTAAAAAATCATACTAGGTATTTAGTCAGGCTCATGAAATTACGTCACAGTAGGAATTCGGGGAAATGAGAACTACTTTTGATGTTACATCGAATTCAGATCGCCCCTGGAATAATGGGATAATGACATGTACGTTTTGCTCGCACAATGATTGCCATTCATGAGTCATTAGCATATTCCTGGTATATACTACAGGAGAACGTCAATCATAAAAATCCCAAACTGATTTGCTCGCAGTTGGCATACTGCATAATAACATATTATAATTAACTACCCTTTACTTTAATACCAAAACCATTGTAAACTCTTCAAACTTTAAATGCCTAAGCATTAATATTAACACACCTTCTTTTGCTTTGTTACAGATATTGCATGTGTGCAAAAGCAGAGTTGTCTGCATTTGAATGGCACCATGCAGTTTACGCGTCAATTAAAAATTCATGAGCTTATATTAGCTCCCTGTCCATCACGTTCAGAATACAGAAAAAGATTTGGTTTGGAATTTAATAATTTTTTGAACTTTAATTTAAATATACGTGGACTCGTGCGTTTGTGTGCTCGGTCTCATTTCCAAGTCTCCCATCAGTCCCATCCCCACCCATTCATCATCGTCACATCCACATCCTCCCATTANAAATGGCTTTTCATTCACCTCTGTAATTGTGTTAATCACAATAATAATAATAACAGTTCTTTTTAATTTAAGTGGGCTTCTACATGCGTCCTCAGTGAGCATTTAACATTTAAAGCTTGAGTTTTGAGAGTGACGAAATCGACTCGTTTTTCGGTTGCCACAATGGCACACACTGTCAATGGTAATGACTTTGACTTTCATGATGGCGTGATTCCTTCGCAGTCATCACACAAACACACAGAATCAGCACTAAATTATTCATTAGCGTTGCGAAACAATAAGTAAATTAATAGAATTTAATAGGCACATTTTCCACTGACCAACAACGGGATCATATCATAAATTGTAAAGACCCAAGATACATTGAATAGAGGTACGCTTAAAGTGGCAAAAACATGAGATGCGAGTTCTGAACTCGTGACGTCGTCCGTAGTCATCGGTTTGTACAGTGGTAAATAGGAACTCTTGATAAATTTGAACGCCGATGAAAAGAAAATTCTGAAGGCTAGATGTAAAATCTATTTTTTCACCCCACTGACGTCACGAGTTCGCATCTCATATCCAATGCACTGGATAGGCAAGGGTTGGTAAAGACCTTTTAATATTCATTATTTGGAGACGCATCTCATATCGCAATATGTAGTTAATATATGCCTTTTGTTTTGAGACAAAATCAAGTTCATCTGCTTTGCATTGGGTAATGCAACTATAAAATTTGGCACTTTTTTATCCATGAACATTTTGACTTTGTCGCAATGTTTCAATATGTAGGTGCTTGTTTTGGGTCCTTGGATCATCACTCCATTAACATTTTCATAAATTATGCCATGTAGGAAATTAAAAACGTGTCAAATTTTTTGCTAATTGTCGACCTGTACTCTTTGGTGTGACTTCCGGTCTGTGAACAATGGATTTCCAAATGGAAGCAAGAATATTTTATTTTCTTTTGGCAACTGGTCAGCTTTATTTCGATATTTCGACATGATGTATCCAATCCACCGTTTTATGACACTGAAATAATGTTAATTACCCGCATGTGTACATGTAATCATGCAGTGTTTTAGCGTTTTGCTTCTTGAGAGTCCAAAAAAACACGTCATTACCTATTACAGCGACCAATTCTTTCATTTTTTGTGCCCTCCTTTGATTTTCGCTTGTTAGATTACTCATCAACAGAGAGAGAGAGAGAGAGTTAGAGAGACGGTGGTTTTGCGTGATTCGGAACTGTAAAAAAATCTCCCTCTCTGAAATGATGCAATCAGTAAGAAAAAATAACTATTACAGCGATCAATTCTTTCATTTTTTGTGCCCTCCTTTGATTTTCGCTTGTTAGATTACTCATCAACAGAGAGAGAGAGAGAGAGTTAGAGAGACGGTGGTTTTGCGTGATTCGGAACTGTAAAAAATCTCCCTCTCTGAAATGATGCAATCAGTAAGAAAAACACGAGTATTGCATGTTCCCGACCATCTACAAAAAACTTAAATGCTCGCCACTCTTCATATATATCATATCTACATCACCATCACCTATCTCTTCTGATTTGTTTTGTATGTGGATTTTTACCCCACAAAACTGGCTCAATTTCTGTCTATTGCATTGGTCACTGAGAATAAGGAAAGACGGTTTTGGAAAACCTTTTACGAAATTCTCATCGCACAGGGTGAATCCTACTGAACATCTTCATTCCACATTACGATGATTATTGCAGGCCCCTGTGAATACAATGACGGCATGGCATGAGTCTAGGTTAAATCTACAAGAAAGTTTAATGGAGCAGTCCTCCACACCACTATATATTTTCTATGATATCATGTATCATGCTACAATTAGAAAATTACATGCAAAAAAAAACAATCCTCAAGTGTTGAAGTGCATACCCATTAAATATATATGCAATTTAATGTATAGGAATGTGAATAAATGTATGTATGTACATTACATGGAATACCTATATTTTTATGATGATGATGACGCTGATGTCAATAAGTAGTGCTCGGTTGGAGTACACTTTATGTAAATCTTGGATCATGATTTGCACCTTCCATTGGAAAAAGTATCTTTGCGTTGCAGTAGTAGTCGTCCCCAGAGAGGATTGAAACTCGACCATGGTCACTAGTCACTGCACTGCCTTTTGATATCCCTTTGAAGTTGTGGGTCTCAAGTCTCAAGTAGCTTAAGGCATTTTGGCCCCAGACGAAGAGCGTGTTTGTTGTGAGAGTGCGTGCGTGATGGCGATGATGAGCCGATGTGCGTCTGCGATTTTCATTACGTAATGTGGAAAAAAATAGTATTAACTTTAAGTATGGGAAGGAAAGGGCTATAAGCCGAGCTGGGACTTGAGAAGGTCAAACGTCAAAGGACTCGACTCGACACTCGAAGGAACAAGGCGCAGGGTACAGCGGACCCTCAAAGGCGTTTAAGACTAGCAACGAGTATGAGTCCATATTTTGAAGTAGATTTTGGCAGAGATTTTATATGGTAATCTGTAAAAGGAAGATGGTTCGATAAGCATTTTTTAAAACTAATTGAATACATTTCCGTTGACGTTGATAAGTTGTGTGATTGTCATATATTGTCTTTTGGGGCAAATAGGACAGAATTGTCGTAATTGGAGGAAAGTGTATATTGGTGGTCATCCCTTAGGATAATTACTCTGTCCCATATCCAGCCCTGGGATGACAGTGAATTCCTCCTTTGTAGAAAAAATTGTGATTATAAAGACGAGCCGGCTTAATTGTCACAAATCAGTTGCTGTTGATTTGAGAACGGTTCTCATGAACCTTGCAATTTGAGCTTGTATGTATGAATGAACATGCCTATAGTTTCTATATATTTACATACATACCTATGTGAGTGTGCAAATGAGTTAATATTTTTTAGCATTTAAAAGAATTATTTCGTTTGTAGAGTTTTGGAAGGGCGGCTTAGAAGAAGAAGAGGAGATTATTGTTTTTCCTCAAAATTGGAGCAAAAAAGAATTGCGTCTATACCGAAACATTTTTGTGAAAGGGATAGGAGGCGCAGAGAGTGCGTTAATTGAATTAAATGGTGTGCCTTGGGGCTAAACAGTTTGAAAGTATAGAAAAAGTGCGTGATAAACTGTGACTTTGTATGCAGTTTGAGTTATGTTCATTTATTTTTGTTTTGATATCTTATTTTTTTAGGTTGAATGTGAATTGTGCTTTTAAATACTTTGTGGTTGTGCCATATTTTATATAGTGTTTTCACATTTGAATAAAGAAAACACTAACACTAACCAGTCTCAAAAATATTTGCATAAGAAGATTTTACCAAGAAAAATTTTAACAACGGAGCGCTCTGTTGAAATTTTTTTAAAATGGGGTGAAGTGAGACTTGATGGAATTTACCAGTTTTACAGTATTTCAGAATAGTTTTTGCGTGTTTTTTAATGTGCAGTTTGAGCTTTGAGAGCGATTTTCAGAGTTCCCATTAAAAATGGGAATCCTTTCCGCCTTCCGGTTTGCATTTCAAAACCTCTTCTTCACGCCAATCCTGTACGGCGTGATAGCGTCTCTGGCAGTGTTCAGCACAGTCTGGGAGCAGGGCGACCGACTCAAGGACCAGTTGACAGACAGGTTTCGGAGTCAGGATGATACTTTCGATTTTATCATTGGTGAGCAGCACAAGAAATAATTTTTTTTCACATTATTTTCTCGCAATTATTGAAAAAATACTTTGTCGACCTTTCTCTTTACGGTCATGCTACAAGGAGAATAATAAATCATTGAAATTGCTTTTGAAAAATGCACTTGTTGCTGATGTAGTAATTTCCTCAAAGTCAAGAGTTTTTTTTTTGCATAAGCTCATTAATTCTTGAAAAAAATTAAGAACAAAAGGGAACTTCTGTGGTGGTCTTGACCATATTACATGACCGTCAATTACATGAAAAAATTGAAAATTATATTAAACGGAGCCATTTGTCTCGCACTTTAGAAAAGGCGTAGGACCGTGCTAAACTACAGCCATTAAAATTGTTTCTGATGACATGATGCATGGTTGATAATCATCTCTGCGCTGTACAAATGACGTCTTTGTGACTATTTTTAAACACTTGGATGAATCTGACTTTTGAAGTTTGAAAAAGTGTGTTGCTCACAAACTTTTGTAACTGTTTGCATTTCCATTCTCAATTTCAGTCGGCGCCGGAAGCGCAGGAGCAGTATTAGCCAATAGATTATCCCACGATCACACAGTCCTTCTGCTTGAAGCGGGTGGCGAGACACACCCGTTCCAGGCGATTCCAGGATTGGCAATCTTCATTCCAAAGCATCCAGGGACTGACTGGATGCACAAGTCAGTGACCCAGTCAAAGTCATGCTTTGCTTGTCGCAACAAGGTAAGACACAGTACGCAATCAACAATATTGCAAAAAATTAAGATATTTCTGTATTCTTATTTTCTGTATAAAAATTTATTTTAAAACAGAAATATATCCTGAGCCAAGGAAAGAATCTTGGCGGCGGAGGC
>JAHZMY010001009.1:0-22169 GCA_027743915.1 Seira sanloemensis
ACATTTAGACCCGACTTGCTTCCCTTTTTTAAACGTATCTAACTTTGAAAAACATCAAACGGTTATAGGCATGCGGCCCTTGTCTCCCTCCCGCCAGAAGTTCTGCAGCCTTCCTTGCACTATTCACGGATAAGTACAGGTAAGCTCAACATTTACAATTTATTGCTACAGATTCTGTGATAAAGAGTTGGATCATTTTTTTTACAATGTGGCAACCTTTTACAGGAATTTCACTCAGGAATACCACCGGAACTGGGTTAACAACAAGGAAGGTGTTAGCATGGACGAAGACAATAATAATATTATGGGCGCGGTGGTGCCAGCCGAAGTTGCCTCCATCGCTTTAACCTAGTAATTTCTAAATTCCCTGGTAGCATCCCTGTTTCAATTATTTCATAGCCGATTAATTTACTTCAACTTACTTCATTGACACAAAGAATCAACAAATAAAAGTGATTGTACCACATACCCACATTATATGTACAATCCAACTTTCCGTATACTTTTTATTTAAAATGAAGCTTTTAACTTCAAATTATCGTCTTTTGTCACGTGAAAAGCATGTGCTCGCCCAAGAACAGATTTTGCATTTTGCCCACCGGACCTTAATTAAATAATGAGTTCATCAACCTTTCGCAAATACTAAACGTCTTCCCCTGATTGGTGACAGATTGCGAGCAAACTGAGCGCATATATATCTTATCTCGTAATAAACCCATTCACTTTTTCATATCAATCTGATACATGAATTTTCCCCACAAACAATCAATCAACTTAATGTCAAACCCATTCAAAGATTGAAACTGCAATGAAATTGTATTGGCACGAATGCATGCGTGATTTAAAAATGACCTTCATACATATATTATTACACAATACGTTTTTGATTTTCCTGCGAAAGTTATGACATGAATTCCTTGATATAAACTGGATAACGGATCAGCAGCTCAATCGTCTAAGATGTTACAGCTAAAGATGTGTTTTGTAGTGATATTGCAGGTATCATGCGTGTACATGTATGTCTTTCACTAGGACAAGACATTATCCTAATGATCTAGATTTTCCTGACAAGGGGAAGTCACATATGCCGGTTTGAAGCTAAGCACGTGCAGCACAGTTTGCGCGTTAACATTTACGATGAGGTCAAGTGTATATGGATTACATGGTTTACTCCGTAAACATGATGATGCCAATATGTCAATTAGGAACATTAAACGATCGCATCGAACACATGACATATATGTACATAAATGTATCTACTTATCATGTTCCAGAGAAGTGGAGTTATATTTATACTTATGACAATGACATGATGCCTGAGGATATATGCAGAAGACATCAAGTAAAACACATAAAAACCATTTACGTGATCTTGGTCGTTTTCGTTTCATATTGCCATGTACTTGCAATCAGTCAAATTCATGTCGGACATTCGCACCTGTATAACCTTGATTCGACTTTAAAAGAATCCATTGTTCTTTTATCAAGGTGGTATAAAAACGAGAGGAAAAACAAATCCGGCTTTTACTTTTCATTGTGTGCTTTCCGCAATAAAAACTATTTCAGTTGTGGGAATTAGTCGCCATCCAGTTGTGCTAATATCAGAATGTCTGGGTACAAAATTGAGGTTGTTCCGGGCTCCAAGAAGGCCTACCTTGGAGAGGGGCCCCATTGGGATGCCAGTAAGAAGGAGATTTTGTATGTTGACATCTTTGGACAAGACATTCATCGCTATGTCCCGTCCACCGGGGAAAGTGCAAAAGTACACATCGGTAAGTACGACAATTCAAATTATTTTCCAATAGTCATAAGTTAATTAAAAAAATAAATGCATAATTCGTATTTTCAGACAGTGGCAAGGTCTCGGTAGTTGCTCCTGTTGAAGGGCATGCCAATAAATATATTATCACGGTTGACAGAGATGTTCAAATTATGGAATGGGATGGAGTCTCAGCTAAACCCACCAGCTTGAAACCCCTGTACACCGTTGACGACCATTGCAAAACCAATAGAATCAATGACGGCAAGTGCGACGCTGCTGGACGCTTGTGGGCTGGTACGATGATGCTTACATAGATGAAAATTGAACCCTAATTGAGCAGTAAGATGGATGTGCTAATCTGAATTACTTTTGATTTGCGTCTTCAGGTACTATGGGATATGAGCCTGCTCCAGGTATGTATCTACTTTTACTTTAATTCAATAACAATTGTAAGGAATTTCTCTAATGGGGATTTTTCATGAAGGTAAATTGGACGCAAAGAAAGGCACACTGTACTCCTTCGACCTGGACGGAAACGTTGTCAAGCACTTTGATCAGATTGATATTGCTAATGGATTGGCATGGACGAGCGATAACAGCACATTTTACTACATTGATTCATTCTCGTACCGAGTGGATGTTTTTGATTACGATATTTCTCGTGGAAAGATAAGTAAGTTGGGCCTAATTGGCAATACCAGCGTAGAGATAAGAAGTATTGTCATTCAAGACCAAACTCCACTTGATCCTCAAACAAATATAAATATCTTAATGTCAGCTTTAATGTTTTTTTTCTTTGTGCAGGTAACCGACGCACTGCATTTGACTTGAAAGCAAATGGGGTTGATGGAATTCCGGACGGTATGACAATCGACGCAAATGGAAATCTTTGGATGGCAGTATTCGCAGGAAAAAAGGTGTGAGAAAAATTCATGCAATGAAATTAAAGTTATTCTGTATTACGGATGGTACACGCAGTGGTTGTGTGAACTACTTTGAACTTTTTACCAGGTTGTTCACATTGACCCTAAAGTTGGAAAGAAAATAGGACAACTGGATTTCCCAACAACAAACATTACCAGCGTTGCTTTCGGTGGTCCCAATTTGGATATTTTGTATGCCACATCTGCAGAACACTTTTTGACGCCAGAGGTGCTGGCAAGTCAACCGACTGCAGGCGCTTTGTTCCAAGTTACTAATGTTGGCGCACGTGGGCTGGCTCCTGGTTTCAACTACAAAGGACCAATTTAAATCCGATTCAAAGCCAGAACAGGCACGAGGCAGTTTTGTGAACTTTTGTTATTTCAGAATGGGGTTTTAATCACTCAAGTATAATAGACCAAAGAACTAAATATTATGTTTATTAAAAATGTATGACACAGAAATAGAAATTAAATTGAAGCAAATTAATTCAAACCTGGTCACAAATAAAAATTTCAAAGTATCAAGTATAAAGTATCAAACTTTAATTTGGCTTGAGAATTCAATGAAATGAATGAACACTGGAAAAAATGATTATGCGCTACTGGTTTATTCTGGTACAGTTTCGTTAAATAATAGGTTAAATGGACGACGATTCAAGAATGGAATAAGAATAGGAATGATGGTTGGCCCCGTTGGTCTGTTTGCTGATCAATAAAATTAGTTAAGTCAGAGTACATTAACAATTTTGCATTGGAACTGAGGATCTTATACCTGCATTAAAACTTTTTATAATCTACCTGAAGGTCGTGGGCTAGAGGGTCGCAGGTCATCTTGGGAAGGAAAACATGTCTGCCTGCACAGCATGAAATTAAACAATCCGCATACGCATCTCGTGCAGGACGTGGGCTGATAAATCGTGCCGAGCCTGCATCCATTTGCAGCCATAACTTTAAAAAACAATTAGAGAAACAATTACTTTTAACCTTTCAAACCTGAACCGTACTTCTAACGTATCAAACAAAATTTCTGATTTTTGGGGCATTGTGATATTACCTTGTATTCCGAGATCAACTGTGGCTTCAACAAAAATTGCATGCATTAAAAATATTACAACAATGGTTTTCACCGAATTTAAAACAAACGCTGAAGACATTTTTACAGCCCTTTGCAAGTAAAACTGAAAAAAAATCTGTCAAAATTAAATTATGAAATTTGGTATGAGCTTGAAAGATTGCAGATTACAAAATGACTGAATCATGAACTCCACACGTGGTTATATTTATATTCTATTTTTTTTAGAATTTATCATCATTGGTATAATCGCCAATCCTTTCACAAGAAAAGCCTTGCTAATTTTGTTGTAGGTTCGCTTGAGGTTTTGTCGCATTAAAATGAAAATATGTTTAGGTACGTTAAATCACATGCGAGAAATTCTGCTGTACACATATTTGAATGCAGCATCAATCAATTGATGAGCACTTAAATGACAACGACATTATGTACTAAATGCAACAAAATATAGGTACACCTATCTTTTATCTGTCAACTTAAGCTGATTGAAACCTGTATGAAGATATGCAACGTTTGAGAAAATTCAGAATTTGCACAATGAGTTCTTCAAACATGTCAGTGCGCTCAAAGATTGCGGGAAGCTTAAAATCTGAAATTGAAACGCGTGAAATGTCTCGTGCAAAATACGTATTAATTTTAGAAGAAGAGTACTTTTGAAAAGTAAACTCGAGATTTTTTATTTCGATTTAATTTTTTTAAAACTGTAGTCCTATCTTTTTCGGGAAAGCAATGGCTGCAATTGAAAATTCAAACGACGCTTCAGTTCCAACACCTGCACCTGTGAAATCATTTAACGTTGAAAAGAAGTCCGAAGATTTGAATAAAGGGAATGTTTCGGAGGGGAATGCCGAAGAATTGGCGTCACAGAAAACGGCGTCCATGAAAACTATGACCGACGGTCATAGTTCACTCAAAGTGAAGTTAAAACAGAGCGCGTAAAGTATTGTCAGCCAAGACGAGGCGCCTCCGTGAACGTTAGTAATTTATTCTGATTCTTACAATATCCATTACAATATCAACCTTCGGCTATATCTAAATAAATTAGCGGTTACTTTTCCTGATAAGCGGTTTAATTTTCTTTAGTTGAAAATGCGGCGACTCGTCTCAAGGAGCGTAACTGGCTAACGGAGGAAAAGATTCGATCCTTGACTGAAAGGGAAAATGCCATGAGTAGAAAGGTTGATGAAAAGGAAAAAAGACAGGAGGATTTGTTTGCAGAACTGTCTGAAACCAAGTGGAAGTTGACAAAGGGTCAACAGTTTATTCAAAAGTTAAAGAGTAGTCGTTCCGAGTTAAAAAAAGAAGCAAGCTGAGCGCCAAGAACAAATAATCGCGATTGAATCTCCCAGCATCAAAAAACTTTTCGAAGACGTGAAGCTTCTAAAATCATACAGTGAGTTATTCAGTCAATGATTAGTAAAAATGTCTTCATTGTTATGTTGGATAATACTATGTAGTAAGCTTTTTAACTTTTTCAATTTGCAGAAACTGGACTGGCAAAAGGTGATCCTGAACTTGTTGCAATCAAAAGCGGTACTAAGATGGAAAATCTTGAACAAAAGAAAAGAGCGCTTCAAGATTCCTTCGGCGAACGAGAAATTCGAACAGAAGCCATGTACGCTGAGATTGCAGAGTTACACGAGCTAATTGAAAAGAAGTTGAAGTCAATAGAACGTCGGAAGGTATAAGGCTTTGTTAATAATTTGTAGAGAATTTTTAAGAAATAGTTTTTTTTACATGAATTATTTTAAAAAAACAAGTTCCAAACAAAAATCCAATAAGCTTTGTTCTTCCACATTAGAAAGATCGTGAGACCAAACTCTGGCAAGCAAAGAATCAACTCCGATGTCTGGCAGAAACAGAGGAACGATTTAAACGGTCCGCGGAATATATTCAAGCCAAAATTGATTTTGGGATGAATGTTCCTCCACCAGCACCGTGGCCGAATTTTAAAATTGATAAGTAAAGACTTTGTTTTCTGTTCTTTTTTGGTTTGAAAAAAAATATGTACATGTAGATTACAAGTTTTACTTTCAATAATAGTTCAATGTTTATACAGCGCTTTTAAACTTGAAACAAATGAATTTTCGAATTTTGTAATAGTATTCATAAATAAACTACTACACTTGTCTGCTTTTATATTTTAAGTCTGGAATAAACTAGCGATCTATTTCACCAAAGACAACGTCAAGCGTTCCGATTATGGCTACGATATCTGCTAGCATATGCCTTGGCCCTAAATGTTCCAGGGCAGCAAGATGAGCGAATCCAGGTGCTTTGATCTTGCATCTGTACGGTTTCGAGGATCCATCCGAGACTAGATATACTCCAAATTCGCCTAAAAGTGACAATTAGCTTGAGAGAAGGATACACTACAACAACAGACAAAAATGGGCATGACCATGTCATATTTTACCTTTAGGTGCTTCAATAGCTGTATATGTCACACCGGGTGGAACCGTATAACCTTGTGAAAATAGTTTGAAATGGTGGATAATGGCCTCCATGGATGTCTGAAAAAATAGTTTAGCATTGTATTACATTAAACTTTTGGTAATTACCAAGCTTCATCTTCGTCAAAGTCAAAAATATCTCAAACGTAGCAACCACACGGGTGTTACCTTCATTTCTGCCCTGGAAGGAGGTGTTAGTTTAGCGTCGTCAGTTTTGATGGCACCCTCTGGCATTTGATTCAGACATTGATCAATAATTCTTAAGGATTGTCGCATTTCTTCCACTCGTATGAGGTATCTGGCAATGTTGAAATACAGATTAAGACTTGAGCGTTGCCGATAGTAAAAGCGGAAAAACTAAACAATAATTAATTATCATAATGGCAATTTTACCTGTCGTAGCAATCGCCTTTTGTTCCGATAGGTACATCAAAGTCTACTTTATCATATGCATCATACGGCTGCGTCTTCCTAAGGTCCCATTTTATTCCTGACCCCCGTAGCATTACCCCACTGAACATTAAAAAATGCAAAAAGATTGATGGCAATCACAAAGGTAATATATACAAGTCTAACAAACTCCATAAAGGTATTTTACAGTACCTCATTCCAAAGCTTAGAGCTTCCTCTGCGGTTACGATTCCAATGTCGACCGTTCGTTGCACCCAAATACGGTTAGTGGTGAGGAGATCCTCAACTTCATCCAGCCGTTCTGAGAATTTTGACGCAAACTCGTAAATATCATCCATCAATCCAAGAGGCATGTCCTGAATTCAACACAAACAAGAATTAACATTTGAGATATACGAAATCTTTTAGTTATAATATGAGTTAGATTAAACAGTTTTTTTTACTTGCGACACTCCTCCAGGCCGAACATAAGCCGCGTGCATTCTGGCACCCGAAACTCGCTCGTAAAACTCCATCATTTTTTCTCGCTCTTCAAACAGCCAGAAGAAAGGCGTCAATGCTCCTATGTCGAGCGCGTGTGTGCCAACCGCCATTAATATGGTTAAGGATACGGGTGATTTCGGCAAATAAAACTAAATAGCACTCTAAATTAGTATCTGACAACCTTCATACCCAATAAATGTCGTATTGTTATTTTCCGTCTCCTCGGGCTTTTTATCCAGCTGCATCAACATATTTTTCCACTTTTCGTGACCCGGCTGCCACATAAGAGGACCATCGAACTGCTTAATGAAGTCGTCATCCGGGTACCATCTTGCCGCACCTCTCTTTTGGCTACAAAGACAATTTAAAAAGTATTTACGTGATGAGATACAAAAACTAAATCTAGCCTAAATACTTGGATAATTATTTTACTGTTAACTCACTCTGACAAAAGAGGTTGTGCACAGTTCAAAACACCAGTGGACTTTCTGATGGAGTTTGCCAACGCGGATGACTTCCGGCACAGATTTAAACCCAAAGCAGACGACATTATTATTACTTTTGAAAACTTACAAACCTTTCACAAAGAATTATAAAGTACAACTGAACAATAGGACGGTTTCCAATTCAAAACATTTTTAAAATCACACTACTGATAAACTACAAAAAGTGCATGAAGATGAAAGTTAACGTGCATTTCCACCTAAAAGGTAAATATTATGGTAGGCCCTGAACATATGAGATTTGAGATGGGAAAGCAGCTCACATATGCATCTCCTTAAAGCCATCTTAGTTTATAGTTATGTGTAAAAATGTATATAAAAGTTGTAATAAGGCGAAGCGCCACAAAAAGTAAAATGGTTACGCTGACGGAGAGGAGATGGCGAAGACTGTGATGCGTGCACCAAATACCGACCATGATAATATGTAGCTTTGTCCAATTCAAAGTCCTCATTGAGCTTGTCAATATTAACTTTGATAAATGCCTTGCAACAATCGAGAAATAAAAAATCTATTTAGCTATTTTCTGGTCAGAGTTTTTACAAGCGTTAGAATTTTTCTTCCCAAAACTTATCGTATGTTTAAGTTATATCGATGACAGTCGTCTTTTGCCTTAAATCATGTTTCGAGATGCTCTATTTATCTTTCTCTTACTGGCGAATGTGACCTTGGTCATAGGCAGGCGAAGGCCTTTTGCATCAAGCCAGGTCAATCGAAATTACACAACAGATATAGTCATGAGTGAGACCTTTGGAGGTTGTATAATAGTTATATACAGTTTAATATATCAAAATGAAAAATGAATATTTATTTCGAATAATGAATATCGCAATCTGGGTTTGAAACAGGCTGGAAGTCTTGGAAAAAATATCCGCTCTGTAATCCTGACGTAAACCCCAATACATCTCCTATTGTCATTAACACAAACGACATTATTCCAGACGAGTCAACCGCGCCCATTGTGGTGCATGGCGGAACGCCTTCCCGTAACTGCTTGTCACTCTCAATTTTATACAAAGATCTGGATCTTGAAATGGAAGTTGGTATGCATTAGTATGAGAGTTATCTTATTGAATTCAATTTGTTTCATTTGTTTTAAAAAACTTCCACATACTTGATTGTTTCAGTAAGCATTGTTCCTCTTCCGGAATGCCATCAGATTCTTACTCACATTGGTGGGGCTGGAGAAAAACGGACGGCGATAAGGGAGTTTCGAAGGGCACTCATCTTCTTTACCAATAGCACCCAGATGAATCCACGTCGCGCCTTCCCTCCACCACACTCCCTTCATCATATTGACGGAAAGGCATTTGACATGGAAATTGCGATTGAGTTCGCCGACCCCTCCGACAATCACAGCAAATCCGCATCTACTGAAGTGCATGTCATGGTGGAAGTAATAAAGAACCTCCTTGTCGGTCATCCTTTCTTGTTAATCAAGTGCATACATAGTAATCAATACGAATTAACATTTCTAGGCTGTAGCTTTTGGTGAAATTCCAGAAAATCCTATCTGGAAACCGTTAGAAAATGCAATTCCTGCTCTGAGAAAGAAAATTATAGCTGAAGCAACAGGCGCTTCTCATAGGGCTAAACGCTTGAAAAAGTTGGAAAGCAGGTGCTTGCAATCGCGGAGGATGTTTGCAGAATCCTTGCCCCAATTTCAATCTTTAAATAAAAGTATAGAAACCATGCAAAGGAGAGTAAATGACATTTTGGGCATGTCAAACCGGGACTTTCGGAGACTCAAAGAAGCGAAATCTGAAGCCATCCCGAATGGCACCCTGTACAGCAAGATGGACTGGATTGAAGATGAGCTAAAGGAACTGGAAGCAAAAAAGGTTTACCTCAAAAGAGTGCTTTCTAACATGGATCTGGAACATGAGTCGTACTGGGGAATAAAGAAAATGCTGTTCCAAGTCAAATCAAAAATTATTATGTATGACTGGGCGCTAAATACTGCACGTCAAGGGAGGGAACCTGACACCAGCAACTTTTATGAAGAAAAGTTGAAAAAGGCAAAGAAGCTTTTGAAAAAGTTTAAGGTTGGTATACCTGGAGAAGATTCATACCCTGGACAACTTTACGACAGTCCGGATGCCTTAGTACATCGTTTGACTGAACTGAAAGAAACTAGGACGAAAGTTTTGCAATATCAAAAGGAGTTCAATAAACATTGCGAACAGCTTAGAGACTATCAGCTCAATGTTGCATATGCCACTGTACCCATTCGGTCTCCATTTCAGGTTTGAAATCTTATAGCATTGAGTCTCGAATGTCCGAATTAATATCTATTTTTTGTTTATCAATTTCTGTAGATTTCTTGGTTTTTTCCAATGACTGGCGGATTCTTCATGTACGATGGCTCTAGTCCGATACCAAGGTGCGAGCGGAGGCAACACTCGATCGTGTTTGAAAATCCGATTCAGATAACTACCGAACAGCTTGAGAGTTTTCAGTCAATACCCAGCTTATTTGCGTTGAGGAGAAATTTTACAAACGTCAGCATCGACAATTATCCTAAAGTTGATTTAATGATTCCGGTGATTCAGGATGAATCAATTGACAGAAGAGTATGGCACATTTCAAAACCTCCTTTGTATCTGTCGGATGATGCGCTTCACAGAAAGGCAGAAACCCACAAACATAATTTTACGAAGGAAGGTGACGAAATTTCAGACACTTTTTCTTCGGGAATAGTAATTACGCCTTTGATTATTTGTAATCCGATTCTACTACTTGTCGCTATTTTGGATTTGTAGGATTTGAATGCTAAATTTCTCCTCCGGTTTGTTTAAATAAAGTTAGTAGTATAATGCAAACCAGATTCCACATTTAGCAAAGCTTTTTATTTATTCCTGTAAAGTATCAAATTAAAATCTTCTTTGATAAATTACAACTGAATTTCGAAAATTGTTAGAGAAAATGCAGGTGCAGTGTAGCTGAACGCATTGCTGGTAACGTTAAAAGCGTTGGTGCTTGGCGAAATCCTCAGCGGATTTTCCAAGTCATTCTGGTCCCATCTTCCCCCAGTGAGAACGGTAATACTTCCACCTCTCGTTTGGCTCACTCCTTCAAGCTGGATCGTGTCAATGGGAATAACTTCAGTGTTTGTGTTGACGATCTTGAGGATCAGAGTATTTGAATCAGTCTTTTTGCTGGCGACATGGAAAATCTTTTCTTGAGGAAGCCCAACGTTGGCGTCAGATTCAGACGGGATGTAAATGTCTCCACGGATTGCACTGTACAAATGCTGGACCCACCACGCAGGTGTGGCAAAGCTCTGAACTCCGTTGAAGTAGATTCCATCTGGCTTCCAAACGAGGTCGTTCAAGTGGCCAAAGAGTGGGGCGTAGCATGCCATGACCACAATGTCACTGTTCCGCTCGAGCCCAGTCATGAACGCAGCATCATCCATGGCGGCAGCAGTGTTGGCTTCGGGTTGAGGATGGGCATCGTCACGGGTGGCATATTCTCCAACGACTAAACAGATATCATGACTTTGAAATTACAAACTTCATACTTTTAGACAATGGCAGTCCTTATCAATGAATCATAAAACGTTGTGCTTACAAATTTTGGGACCATCTCTTGTAACATTGTCGTAAAGCCGATGGTTATCAGGGAACCATCCAAATCCTGGGTAAAAATGATCATCTCTGATTGGAATTGGTCGCGTGTCCACATGTGCAGATGCGATCATCACCAGATCCGGATATCTTGCCAAGATTGCGTCGTAAAATTGTGGATAGCGAATGTAATAGTCGTCTGAAAACCAGTCTTCATTTCCAATTTCGACGTAGGTCAAATTAAACGGCTCTGGGTGACCATCGGCAGCTCGCCTAGCTCCCCACGTGGTGCTTGTGTTACCAATCACGTACTCAATCTGATTAAGAACGCTTTCAATGTACGGCCCCATTTCCTGTGGCGGAATGCTGTCTTTGTTCAAAGCGTATCCGGCAAATACACCAAGAATGATTTCTGCATTAAGGTCTTCAGCAAACTGGAGATATTCTAAGAAGCCCAGACCATCGGTTGAGTAATACCCCCAGCACCCCATGTGTCCAGGTCGACGTGAATTGTCTCCAATTGTTTCCTCCCAGATGAATCTATCTTCGATGGTGTTCCCCTCTAGAAAGTTTCCTCCGGGGAAGCGGAAAAAGCTTGGCTTGGAATCAGCGAGTTTCTGTGCAAGATCGACTCTCAAACCGTTCTCCCTATTCTTCCAGGTTGGAGGGAAGAGGGACATGACGTTGAAGAAGAGAGAAGTCTCGTTCGGCACGTTGGACGCTGTGATGGTAAAAACATTGTCCAGGCTTGGAGTCTGTATGAGATCAGTGCGTGGAGTAAGTGTAACTTCGTACTTTTGGAAGGTGTTGGTGATTCGGTCGACTTGAGCAGTGGCGTACACGACGGAACCGTCTTTGCTTTCGATGTTGACATTCAAAGGACCCTGGAATGATCCTGAAGCCTTGGCGTAAAAGGATGCCTTGTAAACAGTGTAGTCGGGACGGATGGGAATTCCATAGTAGCCTTCGTTTGCGACGCCAATCCGTTGGTTAGCGCCAACAGGGCTGTAGGCATTCAGACGAAGACTGGTTTTGAGAACGTCGTTTAAAGGATGGTCTCTTGAAAGATAGATGCGACCATCGACTCCAGAAGAGGCAACTACCGAGTAACCGTCGAGATTCATTCCTTGGCGTTTTGGAGACAGTGCACGATTCTTGATGAGCTCGGCATATAGACCTTTACAAGTCAAGCATTTGATTTGTTAGTTTTGCGAATCTTTTTTTGTAAAGTAAAGTAAAATGATTAAATTGAATTAATTACCTCCATCGCCGGCATGGTTGATCTCCTCAAAGAAGATTCCCCACAAAATTGGACTGATCTCGTGGCTAGGTTTGTCAACCGCCACGTTCAGAACAGAGCCATGTGCTACTCCGACAAAGAGGAGAGAGGCGATGAGGAGAAACGTGGGTACGGACATGCTTCTTGCGTAGGTCAGTTCAACTGCTGTGGAAGTAGTTAATGTCCCTGGACAATTGATGACTTGAGTCGTGTGCAAATTTCCTATTTATACAAATTCATTTCTCCGATTTCTAAATCGGGACATTCCATTCTGATTGATCTCTGTATTGTGCAAGTCATGCTGATAATAAGAGATTGCATAAATGTCGTTAACCAACTAAATGTGGATCAAGAGTAGAAATGTCAGGAAAACATGTGCATATCATTTTTGACAGGTGACAGTGATTGCTTCAAAAATGCGAACGTGATCTTTCAGTATTTAAGTAGAAGGAAACACCAAATCATGCATGTGGAACGATGATGGTGGCCACAGTTTGAGTGGCCACTTTGATAATCCTAATTGTCAACTAAACTTCATGCTGTCAGTTGATAATACATATGTTCGAGTGCTTTATTGCTCCAATAAGTTACCAGTGGGCCTTCCATAAGGTATTATTGCAAAAATCAAAAATGTTATATGCATAACTTTTTAGTTTTGCAGGTTGTTTGTAACTGAAATGGAATTTTTCAGAGAAATCTTTAATCCATCTTATCCTTCGTTAATAGAATAAAAACATGGTTAGTTAGAAAGGCAAAAATAAATTAATTTTTCTACCTAGATAATTTGATCTTACAACTAATATAAATTTATAACGACATGTAGTAGTTTAAATGTGAGTATTAACAATGACTGGGGCAATGTAAGAGAGTAACTTTAATAAGTATGTACGTAGTAATACTTTTATACAATTTTTAGTTTATTTGCTATTTATGATGGAGGTTTCCTCTCCTTTCCAGCCTTTGAGTCGAACCAGTCTGAGATCTCAGAAGGATCTATAAGCTGATCCAGGTAAGGCTTCCATTCATTCTTGTTTGCACCAAAAACTTTTAGTGCGGCTCTTGTGGGCGGAGACATGAGAGGTCGAATCAAGTTTAAGATGACCTCAAACGAGTCGGGAGCTGAAATTTGTCATACATACAGGTGAGATTGAAGAACTCCATTTTTATCGACACTTACAGTACACTTGTGTTAAATAAAATTGGTAATCACAGCGATTGCTTACTATTAATTAGAAGAGTTCTGTAGATAGTTCCGGGCCAATACTTTTCATATTGAGAAACAAATCCTGTGAACATAGAACATGAAGATAAAAGTTCAACGAATCAACAGACAAAACCTTCAAATTGTCTCAAATTACCCAAGTACAACGGCAAACATGTTGGGCAAGCTTGATTAATGAGGTTGAATCCATCCATATTTAGTAACAAAATCCATTGCGTAACATTCTTTCCTTCCGCCTGTAATCCACGAATCCGTTTTGTTGCTCTCTCAATGCCACGCAAGGAGTAGTGGGTAAGCTTCTTGATTTTTCCAGCTACAGCTCTGCAGAAAGGAAAAATGCACTTAATTTTTGACATTGAGGGTCATTATTTCTAGCTTTCCCAAAACAAGATTGTAGCTTACGCAGCCCGAACATTCCAGTCTCCGTAAAATGCCTCCAAGACTGAAAATTATATATTTTTTAAAAAATAATACTGCACTGTGAGTTTTAAATAAGCCGGGAGATAAAGAAACGTTTTCAATTCTTTTTTATACCTGGTCGACCTTCCCTGTCATAGCCGTCATGAAAGCTAAGATATTCCTTCTCGAATTCGGCGAAATACTTGGGATCCTCCCACTCATCAACTTTGTTTTCCCGTCTCCATTTCAGGGCCTAAGAATTCACAATTTTATACAATTGATATTTACTTTTCTTTGATCGATGAAACAAATTTAATGATAACAAATAAATTTAAGATGAAAGATTCGCTGTACCTCCTTGAGCATGTCTTCCGCTCTGCGGACACTAAAATTGGTCACTGAAATCAAAGTCGAATGAAAATATTAGAACAGGACTACAAAAAGTTCAAACTGATTGTTTAAATTGTTTAAATTGTAAGAACAGCGATGACATTCAAACTCTACCTTGAAGCCACTTTACTAAATAAATGTCGTCTTTCATCCACTCGTGAGACACAATCTTGGAGGCAGATTCTTTAAACTATAAAAAACAAACAAAATTTTGGACGATTCAAACTCTACCTTGAAGCCACTTTACTAAATAAATGTCGTCTTTCATCCACTCGTGAGACACAATCTTGGAGGCAGATTCTTTAAACTATAAAAACAAACAAAATTTTGGACGTGACACTTTGTGATAAATAATGACCAATAATTGGGATAATATTGGCAAAAATAAATACCCTTTGGAGGGCCTGTCTCTGTGAAGGATTTAAGACTTCCAATTCTTTGAAGGAAGGAGTCGCAGCGTACCCCAACTGCACAATACCTAACAATCCTAACACTATTAGACTTTTCATTTTGCCTTCCAATATGAATTACGAGTGCTGTATTTACTGTCCCAAACGTCAATTTTGGAATGCTCACACAAGCAAGGTGAAAATGCAACTATCAATCCGAAGATTTATACATCTTCTTTATAAAGATCCTGTCACATCTTTAGTTGCCGAAAATTAATGTTTCTTCTGTAAAGAAAATGAATGCACGCCACTTTTAAAAAGAGCCACAAGCAAGGTATGATCATCGCACGCCATGCATGGAGTTATCTGAATGTAAGATTCGCATTTGGTCAAAATATTTTGCTAATACATATATAATATGCGTGAAGATTTGGCTTAAGAGAGCCCATTAGTCCAGAGAGGTAAGCAACTCCAGAGTATCTGATTGATTCTAAGAAATCTGGTTCGCAGGAATGGCAGGAAAGCGACAACCCATCAAAGTCATGATGTGTTAAAGAAATATTGTTTGGGATTTTGTGTCAAGTATCAGCTTTAACCGAAGGGCACGGCTACGGCTTATGCAGAAGAGGTTTTATTATCTAATTTTGTAAAGTAAAAAAGTGGTTGTCTTTGATGCCTTAATTGCAGCAACAACAGAAAAATATTGAGGTGTAGTAATGATTTAGAGATAAACAGTACGTGTACACTTGCATTAGGATAGGATATTGCATGGCATTATAGAAGATCATAGAAGAAGAGGATGTAAAAATTACCCTTGAACCTGCTAACTTGTCAAACTAGATTTTCCTTTTTCCTTACCCCTTTGTCACTAAAATAAAGTTTGACTTTGATGTGTACTACTGCTACTGTGCAAATTAAAAGAAAATTGTTATTCATCAAAGACCTGTCGTCAAATCATCATCGAGGTTGCTCTATACTGATGCGCATTTCGTTGGTTATTGGCATAGGTAATGTGTGATCTAATTTGGAAGAATCGATTTAGTGGAGTAGGGCTAAAGTTTTCATCTGCGAGAAGATTTATGTAATATGACATGCAATTCCAAGATGAAGAATGAGGGATTCAATGTATGTATGTATGTAGACATTCTGAATAAAATTTAATATTCGCCGGAGAGTTGAAAATTTAATGCAGAGATAAAATTTTCCGTTTTCCCTGTTTAAACCCGTTTGGCATAGAAAAAAATGTATCTTCATCCAAATGTTCAAAGTCCAGGGAATGTAATTTGCGATTGGAAAACAAAACACATTTCGTATTTTTCCAGAGATTGGAGTCAGTTTCGATCCGCGTGCTTAAGATGAAACATCAATTGATACATACGTATTTATTTGTACGTAATCTGGTATCCAATTTTTCCAAGTCTATGGCTTGTTACAGATAATGGTTCAATAAAGATGATTACAAAAATTTCCTATGATGAATTTACAAAGTTGCACGGAAAAGTAAAATATGTTAGTCAGTACCGAAAGGCAACCGGAAGTACTTTTGGTGCGACTTGTCATTGAGCATTTAAGGTAACAATCTAGTTTCATGGAAAGAGGTAGAATCATCATGCTCTTTCTTTCTTAAATGCACGCTCTATTTGATGAACATAAACTGCAATGTATTGTAAATGTCAAATTTTTGGGTGCAAATTGAGTGGAATTAAAATTGGACATATGAAAAGGTGGCTATTCATTCATTTACCTAACTGACCTGACTACCTTGTGAGCAAAATCCACAGCAAAACACATACATACTAACAGAGCCAGACATTATCTGTCTGCAGTTTTCAAGATGTCTGTCTTTACACCCAAAGGATGTGATGGACCTACATATGACATGGTATTCATGATCAATAATAGTACTGAATTTAAGGTCTGAAAAGAGATATATTCCTAAAAAGGATTTAATTTGTTTGTTAACATGTAATTTGCTTTAAAAAGATGGAAAACACTTACCATTGACTTTGTCTCTGAGAACTGATATACGCATGGTTCAAGTCCTATTTATGTAGGTACAAAGCGTCCCCTTCTGGTATAAGAATACCCAAAATGCAGCACCGTCCACATTTTCCAGCATCTTTCTCCCCACCGAAAGTTTCCAGGGAAAGTGAGAGGGGTCGTTTTGGCTCATGGCATACNAACACTTACCATTGACTTTGTCTCTGAGAACTGATATACGCATGGTTCAAGTCCTATTTATGTAGGTACAAAGCGTCCCCTTCTGGTATAAGAATACCCAAAATGCAGCACCGTCCACATTTTCCAGCATCTTTCTCCCCACCGAAAGTTTCCAGGGAAAGTGAGAGGGGTCGTTTTGGCTCATGGCATACGCAGATAGATGCTTGCGTTGTACTCTTGAACGACTCGAGGGAGACAGTTCAATTCATTACTTACACTTGTTCTTGCAACATGATTTACTCCGACATGTACTTAAACGGCATTGGGCTTTGCTCTTCTGAGAAAGGGGTAGAAAGTGAAAGTAGAAAGATATGCTGAAAAAAATACATGCTACATTCCCTGCTCTGTCAAATACAAAGGCAAATGACCGATCTCACCCTCGACAACTTTCGTCTCTTGGTTTTTCCGGCTTCTTCTCACTTTCCCTGTGCCCCCTGCACTTTTCAGCTATTGCCAGTGTCACTATCCTGTGCTACCATCTTATACATCTTATGACGTTCATATTTATTTTCTCCTGAGGAGCCACTTTCTCAAGAGCCAGAAGGAACCGGATTTCCAGTGTGAAAAGATTTCCGAATAGCTATTGCTAGTGTCACTATCCTGTGCTACCATCTTATACATCTTATGACGTTCATATTTATTTTCTCCTGAGGAGCCACTTTCTCAAGAGCCAGAAGGAACCGGATTTCCAGTGTGAAAATATTTCCGAATTTATTCGGCTCATCTAACTGATACAATAGACAAATGAAGTAATACAGAGAAAAACATTATGCAGTGTTATATTACATTTCGGACCATTTAAGTACACATCTTATACACATACTTTATAGTATAACTTCATCATCGTACAACTTGTATTTCCCTTGATTGATTTGCATGACAAGCCAAAAGAATGACAACGTCAGCCGAGTCAATCTAGGGAATTTCTACAAGACCATTTTGCAAATTGGTTGTGATCCTGTCATCAAACTTCTAACCAGCTCATTTTTCTGTACAATCAAATCAAACAATCTGAAAAACGCGTTGGTTGTGACACATTTCAACTTTCAGCGTGCCGGAACGTTGCCAAAGACACAAGTTTGTCTGTTTTTCTACAATATTTTGCTGTAAATAATGTCAAGCAGTAGAGAAGTAACCGCTCAAAAGAAGAAAGATGTCTGGGAAGAAGCAGGTTCCGAATTTTACCAAGAGAGTTATCCAAGTGGAAGCAAAGCTCCGAATAATACCCATCAACGGAGACCCTCAAGACTTGGAATACCTCTTCCTTCTCATACCGCAAGAAGAGGATCGCTGCTCCACGGCAGACATAATAAAACTGGTGCGAGGAGAAGGCAAACGAACGCGACTGCGGGAAGAGGATTCACTTACACCTCAACAATGGCAGCCACTACAGACGCTAATGGGACCACCACAAATGTAAATGACATTCAGGTATCTATACTCCCAGACTTGAGTGAGGAAACGATACTAAACGAGAGTAAGACATGGGAGGAACTCATGAGAATAAAGTCGATGCCGGTGCCCATGGAACAGAAAAAGCAGCTCAAGGCCCAACTAGCGGTAAGCCCATTAAAAAATAAAACATATACTACCCACATTTACTGCAAAACGAGGATATTTTAAATGTCAGCATGATTTTGTAATGAATTATCCATATTTCCAGAACTTGCCAAAGCTTCGTCTGAAAGGCTGGGAGAATTTGAAATTTCACATACAGAAGACATGGAAGAGCCTCAGCATCCGTTATCATCCACTACAAACGTCGCGTCATATTTCTGCACAACTCCCTCCGCACAATCGAGCTCAGATCTGGCACTGCCGTCGTCAACGTCTTTCTCTTTATCAAGTGGACCCTCTTTCTCAACCTTGCCATTTCACTAGCTCTCATCACCTTTCTAATAGCTCCATACATTGTACACGATATATTTGTGGCACAACATACGCCAAATTTGGCCGATCCAGTCACTTGTAGACTTACGGATGAAGGACCCACCGTTACAGCGACCGCTACGGGAATGGATAAATTCTTAAAGTGCTGCCACGCACAGTACGAAGCAGAGCTGAGGAACACGAGTATCACGAGAGGAGTCATCTCGTCCCTCTTCCAAGCCATGGGCCTGGGAACTATTGAACTTTGGCCAGTGTCCGTGAGCTACTTCCACGAAGCGGTCATTACCTTTGACTCGGGCCAATCATCGTATCCATTCAGCGTCATGTACGTGCTCACCGGAGCCGCAATTTTTGCCTTTTGTCTCATCCTCCTCGTCCACAGCATAGCGGAGGGCGTGAAGGAAATGATCAACTTGAGGGAGGGAGAATTTTACAAATACTCAAAACTTGATTTTCGCCGGATGGGAACATTATACGAATGAAGAGGCTGGTTCCAAGTTCAAACGGCTTGTGCTGAGGAATGAGATGAAAATCGCATTGCAAACGGAAAAGAAGAAAATTAACGACTTGATGAAGTCCAAGCGACAGCGATTCAAGCTGTACTTTCTCCGACTGTTTGTCAATATACTAAGGAACGAGATGAAAATCGCATTGCAAACGGAAAAGAAGAAAATTAACGACTTGATGAAGTCCAAGCGACAGCGATTCAAGCTGTACTTTCTCCGACTGTTTGTCAATATACTTGTTTTAGTGCTGCTTATTGGCGCAGGTGCCCTTATATTTGAGTCGACGATTAGGTTCTCCCTAACAAAAAAGGAAGCCGCATCGGACATTGGGGAGACTATTATTCAATATGCGAAAGGATTTGCACCGTCCATGGTCATTGCGTTTTTCAATCTAATTTTCCCCATCATCTTGGCAAGGGTAAGTCAAAAGAGTTGGATATTAATATGTGTGCTAATTGCTTATTGTGAGATCTAATCCAAGTAATTTTACTCGTCTCAAATGGTTACAGTTGGGGAAACTCGAACAACTGTCAAGGGAATGGGAAACAGCGTTGGTCCTGCTTCGGTCTCTTTTCATCCGCGTCTTCTCCCTTTACTCCGTCGCATTGGCTTTCTACAAGTCTGCCTACTGCATTCCCGAGGAAGGTCGCTGCACTTTTTGTGACAAGGCGCTTACATTATCCGACATACTCTCCGTCGGCTCAGACAGATACTCGTTGCCGGAATACCGAGCTCTATGCTGGGAGGCAGAGTTTGCTGACCAAATTTACCGAATCATTTTAACAGAGTTGGTAGTGAAAGTTTTTCTCACCTTCATAATCGACCCACTCAGAAGACTTTTGAAATACTGCTGCAAGAATAAACTTGCTCAGAAAATCGGCACGCTGAGCTTCAACATTATACGACACAGCTTGGATGTCATCTATATTCAACTGCTGTCGTGGATGAGTTTCCACAGCGCGCCGTTCGCTCCCATCATCGCCGTTGTCTACTGCTATCTCATATTTCACATTAAAAAGTTTAGTGTCCTCCACAACTGTAAGTACGTCCCCGACACGTTCCGGACGACGAAGACGACTGCGGTGTTCATGATGGCCAAGATCATTTCTTTTATCGTCGTGTTCTTCACATATGCGTACACCGTAGGGCTTTATGGTGCCATCGCGAGAGTGTAGCCCGTTCCGGGGGGAGAGGACGGCATGGTCGGCGGTGCAGAAGCAATTTAAGCAGTATCCAGCAGTTTATGAGTTCTTCATGTTTGCCAGCTCGCCCGGAGTGGCTACGCCTGTCGCTTTGGTACTCATCTTGCTAGTTTACTACTACTACTCCGTTGCTCAAGCCAATCGTTCCATGGTGGAAACGCTCAGGCATTTACTCATTCTCGAGGGGCATGATAAGCAGTATCTTTTTGCCAAACTGAATTCGCTTCGCCGTAAGTCTCAATCTAACAGCCCCACCACAGAAGATGGAACAACTTTAAATCATCCATAAAATGGAAGTACATATAATGAAATTAATAATCAGGTGTTTAAAAAATTATGTAAACTGAACAGGGGGCGGCGGAAGCTATAAAGCAGCGAGAAAATCAAGTACTTTTACAGTGATGACGGGTAAGACAACTAAACAATCGTTTAGTAGTCCATCAAAGTTTGCCCTACACTGATGCCGCAATACATAGTCCGTCTTGGAGCCAAAAGCCAATAGAGCTATCAGATGAAAGAACGTACGAAAACATTTACAAACTAGTTAAAATCTGTTACAATATTTAAGTACTTACTATGATGCACTTGTGCCAAGATGCGATAAATGTGAATTCATGGGTATTACATATTCCAACTGACTAACATACTATAACTGTAATAATTATTGCTATTATTAGTGCGACCGAAACCAAGGATAAGTGAAATCTCATGAATACAAAAACCCAGTTCAATGTTCTGTTCAAAGGCTTTTAGTCTGGAAGAGCTGAACAGACTGGAACTCGAGAACCACACAAGGTGACAATGACAAATGTCAAATTGCAACATTACAAGTTGCAGGGAAAATTAATTCTCAGATTTTTCCTGCTTCGGTGAAAACAATATTTTGTTATTTGTATTGCTGATATACTTCAATTTGTAATATTTGTACATTTATATAGTTATAAAGAGAATAATTTAAACCTGAAACGTTGTAAAAAGTGGTAAGTGGTAAATAATAATGACGAATAAAATGAAACAGGACAAAGAAAATTACAACACAATACAGTACATTTTTTTAAACTAGCATAAATACATAATACATACATATCAAGAAGTCTGAATGCAAATCGCATGGTGCTTATATGTCCGTCTTTAAAGATCGATAGGTGCCGATGTCAATCTTTGTGTCCCTCAGTAGTATTTTCACTCAATTTTCGATAGGTTCATGGAGCTGAAATTGAAATTATAAACTCGATTAGCTTTGAAAATTCCTTCTCCAAATAAAACAACAGATTTGGCGATAAAAAGCATTTTTTCGACATACAATTTGCGATAGTTCGATCCAGTCCTTTAACTTGATGTGCTTATCCATCCCAGAAGGAATCCTATCCCAGTTCCAATATGTCATTGAGTCAAACTTTTTTACAATGGCAATTTCCGTTTCCTCCGACGTTTCACCGTCATCGTCGCTGGATGATTTCTTCAAATCCGAGGCAATTAATCCTAGATAACCATTTGG
>JAHZMY010001010.1:0-23758 GCA_027743915.1 Seira sanloemensis
TTCTCAAGGAAGTTTCGATTTTCATTTTTCCTATATTCAAATTCATCTAATTGCTCTCAAAAGCAACAAACTCTGATACAATATTTATATGTAAATACCATCCTTTTGTGCATAATTTATTCTCAGCAAAGGGGCTGCAGTTGCAGACTGCAGTTATTAAACCTCTTCTCACACACAGTTACTCGAAATAAATAATCACATTCGTATCTGCAGAACGGTTGCATTTTTTTCACAATTTCAATGCATCATTATAATAATAAAAAAGCTTTTCCTCGGTCTGCAGAGTCGCAAAAGAATTTTCTGCTTTTTGATATGCTTTCTACCCTTTGAAACTCGTATTATACACAAAGTACGTATGTATGTACGTACCATCAGATTGAATGCATGTGTGTATACGTATGCGTAATGTTCAATTCAATCACAATCAACCATTAGAGGAAAAATGACTAACAATTGAAATTAAAAATCTCTTTGCAATCTGCTTTTGGTGCCGAATAAAATAACACACCGCACCCACAACCTTTGTCTATGCCATCTAATGTATATATTTGTGGATGGTTAGTTAAGATCATCTTCGGATCTCGTTTATTTCTTAAAGGGAGCATGAAATAATTGTAATCTACCCAAAAAAAGCTGCAGAGAAAAAGAATACTTAATTCCCCACTCTTTTACATAATACTGTTTCTCTAATGAATTCTTTTTTTAAAAAAACAGGAGCCGGCTATATTTGAATGATGGAAATTTCAATATCACGAATGCAAAAGTATGAAAAGTATATATATATTTGTGGATGGTTAGTTAAGATCATCTTCGGATCTCGTTTATTTCTTAAAGGGAGCATGAAATAATTGTAATCTATCCAAAAAAGCTGCAGAGAAAAAGAATACTTAATTCCCCACTCTTTTACATAATACTGTTTCTCTAATGAATTCTTTTAAAAAACAGGAGCCGGCTATATTTGAATGATGGAAATTTCAATATCACGAATGCAAAAGTACGAAAAGTATGATGTACTTGGTAATAAACAGTCTTCCCGGGTGACAAATATGTAAGAAAGTATGTAAGTCTCAGAATCAAACCACATTATGACCGTTTAAGACTACGGTTTCAAAGTTAAAGTCGTTGTTGCAACAAAGGCGGTGAATTATTCAGCATTACGCATGCATTTCAATCCTCTGTCAAGTTTGATTCTGGTTCCCTTTTATGAGCGCCAGGGAAAAAAATGATAACTTTTAGTTTTGGTATCACCACCATTAAATGATCCATCCATGCATGATAGCACTTTATTATGATCCTACCATTTGTGCGATGATGAAAAAAGTTGTGCATTCCGTAACATGGAAATTCTACACGGATGGCGAAAAAAGTTGTTGCTGATTTTTTTTCTTCAAACCGATACATTTTTACAACTTTGTTATTATCCAAAGTCTTTGACACATCATCTTTCATAAGCTGTGGCCTAAGAGAGAAACTAGTGCGTTCACTTCCATCCCAGCGAGAGAACAACATGATCATCATCATCCATTCGATTTGGTTTCAGTTGGGTCTGCATCATGACCTGTTGCTATTACAAAAGCGGGCTGAAACCATGTATAATACGTTTGGCCAGTTTTAAGTACCTGGTACCTACCTACACTTCGGCAACAGGAGTAGTGGACTCTTGCAGGCTGCAGAGGAATTACTTGAAATTGTTTGAAATTGCTCCCTGAGTATAACTACTTGCAAAAGTATGTACATTACCTAATCAATCGCTATCAGTATGGGAAACCAAGAAAAAATCTTGATTGCTACTAATATTTCATCGGTATATTTCAATGAAATTGGAGAAGAAAAATGCAGTAACGTGGTTCATAACGAAGATGACAAACGGGAATAAAACCCGAGAAGCGCTAAAATAGACTTTAAAAAACGGTTTGAGACTGATGGTATTTATGTATATACATACATATTTATACTTATAGATACAAAGTTGATACTGTATTTCGGTTGGACTCGTCGTTTGTTGCCATTTACGCTTTTTTGGTACGATTCGTTTTGTGCATATGAAAGGCCGACACCTGACACTGTGGCAATCAGTAAGGTATAGCCATGTACGAGGAGAGGATTAACCAGCCTCAAAGAAGAGCTCCAACGATAATGATTGCTCCTTTTGAAACGTAAGATTATTAAGTTGAATAGCCGAGACGAAGAAGGTATTTTGTGAGTACAAGTGTTTTACGCTTCTTCAAATCCTATTTCTCTGTGCACACACGTACTTGAGGCACAAGTTAGGAGGACCTGATCAGAAGGAGTAGTATTTATTCTTGATTCAAACTCGTACATGTCGTATTCCCACGTAACCCTCGTCCTTTGCACTTTTTTTCCACATCTTCAGCTGGACAGAGAGCGAGAAGATGTTGCTGCTGCTGGTTTTGTGACAATAACCTTTCAGACAATTTATCCCAAATGTAGCGTTCGCGTAGAGAGTTACTTCTATCTACCTTTGTGAGCATCACACAGGACCTTTTCATTTTATGGTGATATTATGCATGTACCTATAAGTATTTATATTGCAGTAAATAAAGTACAAAGTGGGAAAGGAGAAAAGAACATGAAAGAAACGAGTGTGCAGTCGCCGAGGACTATGGCCAATCCCGTATACAACACTGAAAAATTCCAAGTAGAACTTTATCAGAAAACCCCCATTTTCCCCTTGATGAAGTGCTTTTCGGTGGTGTTTGTTGTGCAAAGGGAGAAGGGTGCGTGCTCAACAATAAAATGCAAAGGATTGTATCTTCTTCTCTTTTCCACAAATAATGCATACTCTTCCTTCTCTGTTGCGATTGTTATTATGTATTATTACCATTATACACTTTTCATTGGCATTCACCATTTCTCACGGACAGTCAGCATCGGATAGGGTGTTAGACACTGCCGAGTTATTTACCCCACATGAGACCGTCATTGTTGGGGTAGAAACCATCAAAACAAGCGAAACACTTTTGTTCGGGGAAATTGAACCCACTCGTCAAATAGAGTTTTTTTTCGGATTTATGATTTTATTCATGAATTCTGACTTTTGATGTGCATCTACCCAGGTTCGGCTTGTGTTAACAGTTAGATTTTTTCCAGACCATTTGCCATTATTATTATTCTTCGGCACTTGATTGGGGCAATGATGCCATTTTTTGGGGAAGGGTGCAATGCACAAGGGGAACCCTTTCCTATGCGCACATTTTACTTTCATTTTTAATAAAGTATGGCCTCCTTAAATACTGTAACTGATATTAGAGTCGAACGCAATAAAAATACACTCCCATTCAACGAATGTAAAAACCAAGAGGAGTAGGGGCAACGTAATCTTGTTAGGCTCATGCAAAAATATATTGCAAAAATGGGATCTGATTGTTTCCTTTGTATTTCAATCGTGTGTTACTGAATGGTTAGCCAACCTTGAAAGCACATGGATTTACAAAATGAAATAGGCACACAGTTGTAGGATTCTGCAGAGAATGAGAAACAGAAGCCATGCTTGGCCTTGTGAAGATAAAAAGTCCTGTGCCACTTTATTATTTCAGGAAAAAAAACTTTTGCATATCGCTACACAACTGACGTGAGAGAGTTGCAGCCTATGGAGAGGGAGAAGGCGATATTTCTGATATAAAATCATTAAATTTACACCGACAAGATGTCTACTCCATTTTTCCAAGGTGTCAAATAAAGAGGTACTACGTATGCATGTACATAATATGTAGTTATATACATGATGTGTGTGTATTAGCTGTGTGGATACTACATGCATGCGAATAAAAAAACATTTCATTATCATCATGAACTGAACCTCCCATTGTCGTATAAGGCATAGTAGGGTAAAAATGGCAACAATGGCATTAATCATACTGGGCATAAAATCCGCAAAGGTATTATGTTTTAGTAGCGACATTTAGAGTATGAAAAACCCATTGACAATAAGTTGGAAGTAGCCTCATTCAAAACAACCTACAATTAGGATTTTTTTAAAATAAACTCTTTGAGCAGTTCCTCCTGCTAAACTCTGATGTCGCCACAAATTCGTGATCCGTGTCAAAAACTAAAGCTTGGCTTTGATTGGCAGCAACGAAATAATAATACAAATCATGAAAATAAGGTGAGGGAAATAATGTCAATGAAAAAAAAACAGCAGTGAGCAGCTTCCTTCAGCTTTAATTATTTTTATTATTATACATATCTCTCGAATAGGCAAGAGAAAAAAATATAAGTCGATCGTTCCTCCATGACCTTCGCATAGCTTCAGGTGGTCAAAAAACAATAATTCAATCAGGAGAGATAATGGTGAATTAACAGTAACTTTTTTTATTTAGCCACTGAACCAGCTCTAAGAACAGCAAGATTTCTTTATTATTACACGTTTAAAAGGCCATATTTTTGTTTAAAAAGATTGAAAAATTTAAAAACCACATTGACGAACTTTAATGTCTTTTCAAGCTCAAAAATGCCCTTTTCTGAACTATCTCGAGTTTTTATGTGGGTTCATTCCTCTGCCTATCGATGGGACTATGTAAGAATATGCACGTTGCCACACAATGGATAAGGTATATATATGGCAAGGCAAAAATGTGTGATAAGTTGGCAAACAGGACGGGATATTGAATACCTTGGAGAACCCTGATAAATCAAAATCAAATCACAAACAAATAGTATTCGAATAACTGTAACTGGGCAACAAATCAGCCTTATTTTATGCAAGTCTTCCATCAATAAAGAAGAAACTTGTTTTCAAGTCTGCTTCAAGCGGGAGACGGCGAAGGAGAAAAAAAGGAGCTGAAGAGATTATAAAAACCCCACTCCACTTGATGCCTTGCACAAAACGTACTGATTTCATTTCATTGGCAACAACGTGCCTTACGGTGACATTGATGTTGAAGTTGAAATTCCTTTACAACCTTCTGCTTCGATTCCACTCGTTGCGAAATTCTCCCCAGAATTCATTTTTGGTAACTGTTTTATTGAGCGCAACGTCGCGGAATGCAATTACCAGAAAGTGGGCTTCTATCTGCTAATAACCAGACAGACAGAAATGTTTTGCGAGTAGCAGATAGCAAAATTGTCAGAGGATGAGATTAGTGTATTCGTCTCAGATTCGCAGGAGAAAAAAAAACCAGCCATCACCCAGTGATACAAATATTAATGTGATAATGCCTTTGAATCGTGCTGGTGAATTAATGCATCTTCACAGGCCACAAGAGACAGGGAAAATGAGCAGCGTGTCTGCCATCCATCTTTCTACTCTTTAAGAGTACGAAGGAGTCTGGCAAATTACGTCGAGACAGGGTGACTGCTAGCCTTTCAAATAAAAGAAATTATGTAATGTATTCAAACAAATCTTTTTATGAAAACACGTACGTCTATGAAAAATAATCGTTTCGTTAAAATGCGAATTCTTTTTCAAAACTGAAAGAACTAGAATCCATGCACATAAGTATGTACCTATACGATATGGTCTTATCTTTATATCCATAAAGAATTGGAACGTTTTCTCATTTCACGCAAAAGTAAATGGCTTGCAGACGCCCGTGTGGTGAAGGAACTTTTTAGCAAGAATGTTCTTTGAATGTTCCACTATCGTCAGATCTGCAGTTTAACATACCGGGATTCTGCTTCCAACTGTTTTATCTTTCATAAAATGGGTAGAGACAAGAAATGCCTTGCAAATTAAGGGGATGCGAATTCTTTTTCAAAACTGAAAGAACTAGAATCCATGCACATAAGTATGTACCTATACGATATGGTCTTATCTTTATGTCCATAAAGAATTGGAACGTTTTCTCATTTTACGCAAAAGTAAATGGCTTGCAGACGTGAAGGAACTTTTTAGCAAGAATGTTCTTTGAATGTTCCACTATCGTCAGATCTCCAGTTTAACATACCGGGATTCTGCTTCCAACTGTTTTATCTTTCATAAAATGGGTAGAGACAAGAAATGCCTTGCAAATTAAGGGGAATTTCTCAAACTTTATGAGAAATCAGTAAAACTAAGTTTTGAAGAAAAAAACAGTCTGAGGTATTCTCCAAAAGCGGTAGTGATCTGCCACTTTGAAAATCGTTTACCATAGTGGTTATTAGGAACACATTTATGCCAAAAAAATGACAAACTAAATTATGTACACGGTTTTTAAAAAATGGATGAATTTCAGCAAACGTGTATTTAACATGAAATGGCAGATTCCTTCACATATGAATGCGGAAACCCGAATCGTATTCGCGCATGTACCCCCATCATGGCATCTATACGTTCTCCTCCGCTCGTCCACCAAATTTAACGAAGAAGCCAGAAAATGTTAAAATAAATAAAACATTTTTGCTTCTTTCTTTCTAGCATCGCCAACATTGTAAGCAGTAAAATAAGAGCTAGAAATTCTTCACAAAGACCCAAACTTATGAGCATTTTATGCCGTGAACGTCTTTCAAAAACACTTAACTAGTCGCAAGTGTGATAAATATATACTTGACGTCTAACTACACGTCGAAAGTTCCACGAAATAGCATTTTTCAACAATAAAAAGGACTTTTCTATTATGCAATCATGATAAGTACTAAATACATTGGAATTTTTGTTCACATTGCGAAGAAGAAGCAATCCCGCTTTGACTTTGCAGAGAAATATGCTGCGATTCTGATGATGATGATGACAATATACAACGCTGGTAAACCATATGAAGAATCCACTTATGCGTCCTTTAAGATCGCTTTTTTTCAATTGTATTTGCAGTTTGTACTGAAGCAAATACAAAAAAATTGCAAGAGAGAGAGGTGAACGATACAAGAAGTGAGGCGGTAGCATCATCATCATAGCGGTCCAACACCCATATTGTTACCTATGTCCATTGTATAATGCACTTCGTCTTTTAGAAAAAAAGTGGCTCTTTTTCTATGATCCACATGTCAGCTCATTAGCGAGAAAGGAAGAATGGGATGAATGTGACAGACATTTCATTATTATTAAATTTCTTTATATTTCGTCTTCTGTCTAACAGTTCTCTTGAGCGGAGTTAAAAATGGATGGTTATTGGTAAAATATGCGTACTTTACCAAGTCATTCTTCCACAGCATACTTTGGAGCTAAAAGAAAGATGCCAAGGCCAATCCATACACAAAAAAGCCATAATCGTTTTTACTCGAATCATATAAATTATTTTTCCAAGATTGCCATTTCTCCTTTCGTATCTACTGTTACCTTCTTCTTTTATCTCTGCCTTCCATTCTCTGAGTATCACTATTTTAATGAGTTAAAAAGTGCTTCTGTTGATACCCTCGCGTTCTTGACTGAAAAAAGAATGCCTCGTAAAATAAAATACACACACTTGAGCCCAGCAATTTTTCCTAAGCTGTTATAAACCGGCTGTCGAAAATATGCATAAAAATTGCTTGAAGATAGCAAAAAATGAATTTGAACGCCATGAGCCACAGAAACAAAACATTTCATTTTGTCCCGGCTCCATAAAGATGAAATTCATAAACTTTATTATTTTTTTGACAAAAATACGCTGTAATATAGCGCGGGATATTGCTATTTCAAAAGAAATTATACCCCTTTCCAAACGTTTAAGTATCTAACACGCAAAGATAAAACGCGAATGGAAAGAGAGAGACTGCGCGTTCTTTTCACTTCAACCTCGTCATCAGCATTACTTATTTTAATGGGTTGCGAAAGCTGAAGAGTCGTGATGTGCTTATGCATTCCCCGTGTCATTTATTCCTTGATTTACACAATCGCTAATTTACCAAAAAATTGAAAAAAAACTTCCTCCCACGGTTTCATTTTTTGACAGGAATTATGGAAAAGGCATACAAAGATACGATAAATGTGTGTCTTATTGTTTTTTGATTGTCTTGAGAAAACGTGCCCGTGTCCGTCTCTTGAGCGGATTGCACTCACTACAACTTTAGATGTACACCAGTTATGCATATGTTTAAATGATTCGGGTTAGCAGACCTTTAAGTGCACTTTTAAGTAGCTATTTTTTTATTTATAGCCAAACCGCATTACAGGTTTAAAAGAGTAGACTCCAAACTACTAGTGTATATTTTACATANAAATGATTCGGGTTAGCAGACCTTTAAGTGCACTTTTAAGTAGCTAATTTTTTATTTATAGCCAAACCGCATTACAGGTTTAAAAGAGTAGACTCCAAACTACTAGTGTATATTTTACATAACTGATATTGGTCAACCTATGGTTTTTTATGAATTTTTAAAAGTAAAAATGTGGAAATTTTATGCAGCAAAAGTTTAAGTGATTGTTAAATATAATAACTAGAAAATTTGTCAAAAATTTTATCCTGTGCTATATCACATTAGGTACGCGTATAGCACGATTAGATATGCAGTAAAAAGTTTTTGAGTCGTTTTCTGAAGAATGGGGGTTTAGTCTGCTTCAACATGTGCGAAAACTCGCTTGAGTTTTGGAAAAGTACATTCTATCGTCCGTCATGCCGACCCATCTCCGACCAGGGATTTGAAATTGAGTAGTGGTCATTGCTATGAGTAGGCCACTTCTAGATAATACACCTCCGAGTTCTAAACCAAAAAATTTTGGGCATCCGTGTGAAAACTGCACAAAAAAACGGACAACTTTCACTTTCATACCGGAACTGGTCAGCAGTAGAGCTCCGATCACACAGTTAAAAACATAGTAATGTAGAATTAAGTACCCATATTATTCGTCGCAGGCTTCATACTGTTCGATACTATGGAAATTTTGCATAGATAGAGACCTGACTTCAATGGTAGCACAAATCCAAATGGTGAAAGTTTCGCTCGGAGCATTACCACTGGGCGTTGGAACACTGCAGAATGATAGGTTGTCCCCTCCGCCATGTTCTTTGGTAAGTCAAAGTCATTTAACCTTCTCGAGGCTGCCTATAGCTAGGCTAACCCATTTCATTACCAAACAGCCTGCACTTTGACCAATTTGACCACATGACTTTTATTCATTGTTCCTATGCACAGTGGTAATGCTCCAAGCGCAACTTTCACCATTTGGGTTGGTGCTACGATAGAAGTAGGGGCTCCATCCATGCAAAATTTCCATAGAATCCTACACCACGAAGCCTGCGACGAATGATACCGGCATTAAATTCTACATTACTATGTTTTCAAACGTGTGAACGGAGCTTTGGTGCCGGTCACATCCGGTATGGAAGTGAAAGTGGTACAATTTTTGTACTATTATTATAATGACGTCCCGAATTCATGGTTGTAAAATCCAGAGATATATTATCTAAAACTGGTCTGCCGATAGGTATGACCACTACTCAATTATAAACCCCTACGCGGAGCTGAGTCATCATGTCGGACTTAAAAAAGTACTTTCCCAAAACACAAGCGAGCTTTTCCCAGTCCTCGAAGCAGACTGAACCCAAATTCCTGGGGAAACGCTCCAAAAACTTCCTACTAGATATCTAATTGTGCTATATGCGTACCTGATGTGATATAGCGCAGTATAAAATTTTTGAAGAATTATGTAGTTACTTTATTCATCAATCACTTAAACTTTTGCTGCATAAACTTTTCACTTTTTAATTTTCAAAAATTCATAAAAAATAATAGGTTGACCAATTTTAGCTATGTAAAGTATGCACATGTAGCTTTGAATCTGCTCTTTAAAACCTCTAATGATGTTTGGTTATAAACTAAAAATTAGTTTCCCAAAAGTCAATATCATTGTTTGAAAGCCTGAATCATTTAAACATATGCCCAAGCGGTGTAAATACATACATACTGCTGTTGTATTTAGTACGAGTAAGAACCGGAAGCAACACATGAATGCCTTTCAGGTATGAAAGTAAGTTGTGGCACTTACATCTCTCTACACTCTATGTGTGCTTGTCCAATTCAATGAAACCCAGCACACACAATTTTATCCAATTTATTCTTGTGAGGGAGCTCAATAATAGACGTAATTCGAGCATAATAAATCCGTCGTAAAGTAGTGTTTATACGAGATCCCAAAAATAAGCATTGAAAAGGAAATTGTCTCCGCGCCATTGTATTCGCCTCGTAGATGCATAGATCGAGTATCACCTATTCCACATATTGCGAAACCACAAGCCACTTGAACTATACTAGTTTCTTTAATTCATTATTCTTGAGGCCTTTGTCTCGATTACGGAATAATGAGGATGTTAAGAACTTTCTAATCCATCATCAGCTCCAAGTCTCAATTGATGTATTCTTCTGAGGCTTTCATTTCATTCAAATTGGGAAAAGAGCTTACTACTACTACTACTTGAATAACCCATTTTTTAAAATGTAAATACAGGAAGCCATTGTTACTCTATACCCTTATACTAGGATGATCATGTATGCTGATTTTCATTGAAGCTACCAAAAAATTTTGCACCTTCTTCGCATATCTCATATTGTAGATAAATTTGCCACATTTGTTTGTCCTACGAATGTCTTGCTTAGATATATAAGCATGTTTCCAGTATGTAGCATAGGTATACTTTTTAATTACCTGAAGTTATGCATTTAATGTCATTAAAGTAGTCTTTGAAAAGCAGAAGTAGAATGTGAGTGTGAGTGTGTGCGGTGGTGGTGAGATGAGCTCGAAAGTATTTATTAGAAAATAATATTTCACAAACGATCAAATTTTCGATGCGTTTGCAATCACTTGCGAAAAAAAAGACATTTTGGATTTGAATGTGGGTCAATGAGTCATTAGGCCCTCAAGATATCACAGTTTAGCCAAAGTTATCCATTAAAATATTAGCAAGATTGTTTGCAGCGCTGTCAGAGAGCAAAGCGTGTGGATTCGAGAAGAGCTCAGAGGTTCTGTAAACTCCTCTCTTTGCCACACAAATCTTAATTAGCAAGTTTTGATGAGGCCACAGCCACTGTTCCCAACTCCCCCAAGAATCTTCCCTCGACTCTTACTACTCCACATCTAATCACGCTTGTATAATCATTTTTATTATATCGAATTATCGCAAGACTCGTTCTCGATGTGCGAAACTGCGTGCTGTAATGCTAAAAAATATGAGGCTTCTGTTGCAGAGATGGATGGTTTGATGCACAAAAAACTCTTACTATTTGTGTGCGAACATTGTCGAAAAAATGACAAAGGAAAAGAGGTTTTGTGAGTAGTCGATTCCATGTGTGTTCCACGTATCATCATTCATCACATTAAAGGATTCCCCTAGTATAGGCATCATTATCTCCTTGAAGAAGAAAGGAAAACATGAGGTAATGGTTTCATTGTCTACACATTCATTACAAAGATAAAAAGAAAGCAAAGTACACAGATACGACGACAATGCCCAAATATTCATTAATTTTCAATATAGGAGAAATAAAAAGGATTGATAAAAATAGGTGCGTAATACTATTATCATCCAAAAAATTTCATTATTTCTATAGTATCACTTTGTGTAATTAGTGGTAGCTCTCGGATGGAGTTTCTTCATGCGCAATGTTTCTTCTGTCCTGTCATCACTATGAGAAGCATGCATCACATCACATCATCGTCAAATAAAAACGTGCCCGCCGTGAGCTACTTGAAACTTTTATAATATAAAAAGTCATTTGCAGATATATAAGCAATCGTCAAAGGCATATTATTTCAACATGGACTTTTACACTCACAACACAATATGCGGTAGTACCTACGTACCCACTATCAAAAACTTTGTTGCATTCTAATTTTACCAGATATTGGATCAGAAAGTCACTGGTTCTTTCCCAATGCTATAATTGCTTCTGCCTAAATATAGGCTTGTAAGGCAGCAGCACAACGTTTTAGCAAACAATGAAAATGTGACATTGCTGATACAAAGTTGGAGCGTTGCGATGAATAGAACTCAATTTTTAAAGTGATAGGAACAAACACCACTGTTCATTAGAATTGCTAACGTTCTTCTATCCTCCATTTCTCACTTTTTTTGGTCTCATCATTTGCTTTTTATTATGTCATCACGTTTTCTTAAAAGAAAACGCACAGGCAAATCGCATACATTCATTAATTTGGACACAAAAAAATCTCCGGCTATTGTTACACAGTTAGGCAAATATACAGGGCCGTTTTAAGGTTACTCACATTTTCTTAAGTATAGGTTTGAGTTCACACACTTTTTGAAAGCAGAGAGAGAGATATGTCATGAATGGGTAAACACAATTACATTTTTTTACTTTTTCTGCTTGGAACTTATTTTCATGAAGTAAGTTGGACTTTTTTGCGCCATGATTACGTTACTTTGAAATAGTGACGTAGTCAAAGTCGGTGTGTATGTGTGTGTCTTCAAGAAATCATTTATCTCGTCAGTGAAGAAGCAGTAATTGCTTAAAAAGCGCTAGGCAAATGAGCGGTAGTAGTAGTAATAATAATAATAATAAAATAATAATGCTAATAATCATAATAGAACTGAGGTGATGATATGCAATAATGATGATGCTCGTAAAGTGCTCATCCGATTTGCGAACTGCATATATATATATACACACTCGTCTTTTGGAAAGAAAAATGAAAGTGTGGATGAGAGTCGTGTAAGAAATTATATTGGAAGGAGAGATCGGAACATATAATTATTTGTTTTTATTCCCAACAACCATCACACACTTTCATTGAATTATTGAAAAGGATGAAAATTACACATTATCACCGTGTGGTTAGTAGCTGAGCCAAGCTTCAAATGTGAATGGAGGTGTAAGTGCATACCATAGTATTTTTATGTCACCATCTAGGATATTGTTCAAAATAGAAAAAAAAATTGCTCCTACCCGCATCGACTAACTTGTGCGGCAGTGCAGCATTATCATTATTTTGAGCAAACTGAATGGAAAATAATTTGCAAGAATTACTTCAAAAGAAGGATTTGTGTGCCTGCAAGTCACTTGAAAAAATTAACGAAATTATTGTTAAAAATATGATTTTTTGGCTTAAAAACACGGCGACTCCCCAAGGCAAGAAAATTGCATTGAGCATTATCATTATTTATGCCCGATTAGCACCAGCGCTCATTTTGTTGTTTTCATATTCACCTTGCTGGAGTGGGAAGAAGAAAATGAGCAGAGGGAGGAGAAGGATTGTTTTATTGCAAATGAATAGCAAATTAAGAATTGCTTCGTTGCAATTACAAACAATTGCTGTGATTTCACTTTGGCACAATATTGGCACCGTACACGGCTTGTGAAAGTCAATGCGTGTGAAGCACCGCTGAACATATTCCATCTGGGAGGAAATTAGGCAAAGTGAAAACTTTAAATTGCATCGTTTCACATTAGCCGTATTTCTATTGTCTTCACAAAGTAGGCCTACAGCAGGTTTTTTCTGCAATTTGACAAAAAAAATGTCCAAACTAATCAAGATTTGGTAACCACGAGAGGAAAGGCTCAAGTCACTTTCAAAACCTATTTAGGAAACGAAACTTGGCCATTGTTCTCTGCCAGTATCGTATGCATATCTTTTCAGTATTATTCGCCAAAAAAAAATCCGCAAAAATATATATTGTCTAAATTGTCTGAGTTCAAACTTCGATAAGTTGACCACCGCGAGTGTTTCAAGTCTGACAACGGAACCTTTTCTCGCAAAGGCATCGAGATGAGCCAAGTCGAATCATCGTCATCCGTTGATTTAATCCATTATCCATATTACTTTAGAAATAAAAAGGAAACATTTAACTACGTGTATTTTGAGATCCGAGTTAGATAATTTCATTGACTTGAGTAGATTCACCAAATTCAAGATCCCGTTTTTTTGTTTTTATATCTTCAAAGTCGTGATTCCATTTAATCATGTATCATGATCATTGAGAGAAAAAATCAGCCATCATGAAATTACTGAAGAGAGATAGAAACAAAGCGGAGAAGAAAAAACTAAATATTTCAAGGGAATTGTCTAATACGTTCCCTTCAAATAGATAGACTCTTTCAGATAAGGAGGACTAACACGCAAACGATTATCTGATAGGTTTACCAAACATGATTAAAATTACTTTGATGCGTACGCAAGAGCGGTTTAGCACACACACAGAAAAAAAACCATTGACAAGAACTGAAATTGTCTAAAGGGAGAAAATGGAAAGAGAAGACTGAAAACTCCTACAATATAAGAACCTATCGTCATTAATTGAACAATATTATTCAACCATTTTTGGGAATGTGAATGGGTCAATATCTTTATACAGGCTCCTTGATTAATAAAATTTTGAGGTAGGAGTCATAATTACTGTTGAAATATAAAAACGGATGCCTTCCTTAACCGTTTGAAAAGGGGCAATTAAGGTTGCACGATTGAACGTAGATACATTACGAATCGTAATACAAATTCTCAAAATCGAATTTCATACGAAACATTATTAATTTTCATGCCTTCACCTTCGAAACCTTCCGAAAGCCTATTGCCTTTTCCCATTAGATAACGTCGCAAAAATATATATATTGTTTTGCTCGACTTCAATGTCATCATTTTCAAGAGTAAACGCACTTGTGAGACTCGCCTCTATGGAGCTGAGGAATATGAGCGGTGTGCAATTTATTGAGGCCTTGGAGATTACTTATCGTAGGTTACCCCGTCTTGTGTAATTACATTTTTTATCTGTAATTTACCTACCCATTTTCTCAGTTTCAATTTATCACTCAGATTTGCCATATGGAAAACTAATATCCTTCCTGAACACTTCAAATTAAGATGCTTCCTAAAGATGCTGGGTAAGATTGCATTCAAGATTTTTTCTTCTCTACGAGTAAATGTAGCAGTCACAGCCCCCTTGAACAATGCTATGTGTAGCAATAGCGTTGTAAAAGCAAATAATAATTTATGAGTCTCAGATATTACGCGAAGCAAGAGTGCAGCCTTAATGTAATGCAGCATAATTCAAAAGGAAAATATGTGCCATATTGACTTAAGTTCACATCTTTTTATCAGCATATTAGAGCGCAGGTATTATGGAGCATGACTTGGAAAAAAGATTGCCCTGAAACGTTACTTCTCTAGTCGCGAATAAAAGCGTATATATATTTTTCGCTCCTTTACAATGTAGTTCCATCGTGAATGCAAAAGGGTGATACCGTTACCAGTAATCACATTCATACAAGAGGCTAAGCTAATTTGCATTACACTGCAGATTGCATGCTCACAAGCCGAATGGTGCACACAACAGTCAAGTCAGCTTTGAGAGGAGATAATATGCTTTTATGATTTTGTACATGTCCGCAAAAATCATCATCATCATCATCATCATCCACCAACATCATCATAAGAAATTTGATGCACAACTTTACGCTGGTCTGGTTGCATTGTTGCATCAATCGTCTCATCGTCCTGACCGTTGAATGTTAGCTCTAATCTAACTTATTCATGCAATGCATCGAAAGAGAGAGAAAAAAAACTCACAGGAATCATCTCTATTTCAGTGTTAGGAATGTTTCATGCGAGCCCAACAATGCTGTTGGATCAAGCCCACAATATCAAAAATTGCAAAGATGACTTTAAAAAGCATACCCATCAACTTCACCCAATTCGTCACCATTTGCATCGATTCCTGAGCTCACAAATCAAGGAAAATACTTTCATATTGAAAATCGCAGGGATACCAGAGGATATTTTTTTTGCATGGACAGAAGAGTCAAGGCATCTGACAATAGTAACACGAGTAAGGTCCACGGGACATACATGCATCAAACCAAAAGCACATTATCGCGGATGATATATAGTAAGAGGTCGTACATAAAATCGTACATTGTCCTCCCTGCAATTGATTCTCCATCCCAATAAATAAAACAAATTGACACGAAATGACTCCAACACAGAGGTTTTTTAAGGATAAGTTCTGTGTGCTAACAAATTCCTTTCCCATGAAAAAACAGTATAGTCTGATACCTACACATAATGCACAGGTCATTATAGCATAGTAAGTTATCGGACGTAGCAGTTTTTGCGGTTTATCTCGTCGTTGTGTCGCCTTGTCGCCAAGTCAGGGCTTTTTCCTAGAGAATTGACATCGTCAAGCTCAAGAAAGGACTATTGTCATTGTTCTGCACACAGTGACGAGTAGGACGTCTCCGTGGCGCAAAAGTTGCAATTTAATGAGTTTAGCAATAATGAGGCTTGTCACACAGACTTCACACCTCATCTTTGCAAGACCGTATCGTTAAGATTGGTTCAAGATTCAAGTCCTGATTATCCATTTGGATCTTGGCGGACAAAAGATAAGTAGCTCCGTGCCTGATGCACTTTTCTGTGTTACCTCTCGAGATTATCCTCATAGTAACATAACATAAGGCTTCAATAAAATAATAATGCTATATACTATTATTTACGCGGTGTGTAGTAAACTGCTACACAGACTTACGCTCCTCCACTCTCATCTTTCTTTCATTTTCAACACCTCCATTCGTTTTCTCATTCAAGCAAAGTCCACTGACAAGATGCCGTGTGGTTCGTCATCAACGCAGAAAAAAACGGAGTCGACGAGTGAATCACACTAACTCGTGCATTTGCAAAACCTTAAGTTACTCATTATAATCATCTTTTGCATCTCATGAGTCTGTGCCAAAATGGATAGCAATACGATAATGGGTACAGCTCTTGTAATCAAAAGAATAAAAGAAGGTTTACGATGAGAGAGAAACATTGAATGTCATAATGGTTTTCAATGATGACGCGACGCTAATAGTTATTTAATTTATATACCATATTTCGAAATGAAATAGGACACACCTTGCTTTACTACTCGCTCACTGCTGCACTAGATAACGAGAGAGAGAGAGAGACAGTTTATTGGAAAAGGGACATGCATCATCATCACATGAGACCGTTTTTCGCGGAGTGGAGAGGGCTCAAAAGGCACACAGCACACACATCTCAAATGTCAATTTGGTCTTCCTCGATTCATCAATATGTATGGCTAATCAAGGGAAGTCGATGCTGATGTGGCACTCACTGTGACTCATGAAGCGTTATTATTTCTCCTCAGCATATACATAATCGAATAAATTTATAAGAATAATGAATAATTTGTTGGAAAAAAAACTTTTGCGAAGGAAAAGGGCTGCACAGGGGGAGGGGGTTAATGCTGTGCCAAATAGTGCAGGAATACACCCTATTTCTTCATGTAGCACACAAACTGTGTGACTGACTTCCAAAAATGGAACGCGGAGGACTGTCACTGAGGCGAGAAACTTTACAACCGACGAGGCATATTTCTAAAACTATTAAAACAAATTATCAAATGCATTCATTATTGGCGATCATTGCTGTTTTGAGTGTTCTGTGACCATAGTGGCAAGTGGCCGTCGTCTCAGTGTGTTTTTTTCAAACAATTTCATCGACAAATTGCCTCTTCTGCCTTTAAAAAAAATGAAAAAAAAACAAACAATAAAATTGGACGAGTACGTATAGATTTGACCCGAAATATCGTAGTCTTTGTTTTTCACCCTCGAACCAATGTAAACAACTCAAGATTACTATCCTTCTCACACGTTCAACATCATTAGGCAAGATGCAAAAAGGAAATAATTTTAATATTCAAAAGCACATCGTGTCCTATTCTTATCATCATCATGAGCACAAAGAAATCACTGATCATGTTTTGCCATAAATCAAGCACCATTATTTGATTGGTGGTGTGATAGAATGTGGTACACCAAGAAATCAGCTCTTTCTGCTGGTGTGCCTAATACCATTAAAATAAACCGAAGTACGGAAGGGAACACCTCTTTAAATATTCTCTCAAAAGATAAATAGATTTAGACAAGCCGACTCATCTTGTGGTGTTGAGAAACTTCCCTTTGACTGTGTGCGAAGCACGGTCCGAAAATACGAAGAGTGCGTCATCTTCTCATACATTTCAAAAAGGGAAAAAACAAAGAGAAACTTTAAACTCTTCATCTCATCATGAAAAATCATGACCATCGTGCGCCTTGGGAAAAGTGTGTTTGGTCGGGATTCTGCGGAAGAGTTATAAAAAACTCCTTATTCTTTCCCCCTCCTGGTATCTCTGCAAAACCATCGTTTAGTATTATTTGGAGGTGGAAAACTATGCGCCTCTCTAAAAATAAAAGTAATAGAAAACGATAATCCAACGTCATGTGTTTGAAATAAAACATGCATGTTCAATTTGAGATCGTGTGGTCAGCCCCACTTATTCGGGAGGTTTTATATTTTATTTTAGAACATCTGCCAGATCCTCGTCGTCGGTATCACTCTTTCTCGACTCACCATGGACGACACGAATTATCTCTAAAAAGAACTCATACATTCCTTTACATTTATACCTATGCAATTTTTGATCTTCTCTTAAAATGGACCAATTTCTACTTATATGCAAATGAATTGGATTTTCAATCTTGGAAATTACAAAAGAATATAATATTTACTATTTACGTTTTCATATAATAATATTTTGGTAGTCCATCTGCTACGCATTAACGACAGCTAAGATCGGACAATTAAAAGTTGATCAAAAATGTGCCTCAAATGAAACAGCAAACTCGCCGATTTTTGTAATTTAGAAGGCCTAACTATTAAAATATGTACATTTCAGATTGATATGCTTCTTCCATCTGTTGCACAGAACCGAGCCAGTACAATAATATTATCTAGAGCTGCGTTTCAGGGTGAAAATACTTTTTTTCAAAATTGTATTAGGGCCATGGTTTGCCCCCTTGCTTTCTGCACGAGACAAGCCAGAACCCACTGGTTTCCGCGATGCAAACACTGGTAACAAAGCAGAAAAATTTGTTCATATGATTATTTTTTTGCATTTTACAGTTATCTCGTTGAAAATACCGCATGTTCACATACACAGGCCCAATCTACATTGCTTTTAGCGAAAGCAATAATAACAATCCAAGCCATCGTGATGCGATATGACGTGGACGTGATGTTATGATACGATGGATGCAAAAAAGTGGCCAAGTAATATTTCTTTCCTCCTGAAGATCGCCTACGGCATTATCATCATTCTAATGTTACGTTACACATATTATCCTAGTTTTTATATGGTTTAGAAGTAAATTTGCTCATTGCGTACACCATGATTAGGTCGAGACAAGTCGTAATGTAAAAGCTATAGTGTGCACTTTACAGGAGGATATCGTATCACATAAAAGGTGTATCACAAAAAGTGCCACGCTACAGTCTAGTAGTAGTCGTAGGTGCTCTCATCTCATTCATTCCATTATTTATTACAAAAAAATCCTCGAGTAATTTAAAGTCTACACAAATTGGCGAAGTCCCGAAAAAGGAAATTAGTCAGGGTTCATTTGAAATTATGAATCTAATGTAATCTCCGTGCTCATTCTGGTTTCGAAGACGGATTTAATAGGGAAAAAAGACTTTTCACAGAAAAAATCATAATTGTGTACGATGACCTCAAGGAGCGAAGAGGTGCATGTATGTATGTACATCTCTGTATGCATGTATTTGCACAAATACTCTTTTTTCAAAATTATTATTGAATTTAAGAAATTACAAAAAAAAACTGATTGAAGTAATTTTGCATTGTTGATGATAGCAGCACGTAAATATTAACCCGGATTGTTTTATTTAAAAAAAATATATTTTTATTAAAAAGACGATCATGCAAGATGGGTCAGTTTTACTGCCACTTAGAGCCATGGTGGCTACACACATTTGCCATCGTCGTTCCCACAACCAGAAAACCAATATTGAAAGACGTGGTGGTAATGTTGATGCTGATAATATGGTTTAGTCTCAAGCTATAGAGTATCATTAAATTAACTTGGCCATTGCACAAAACGTACATTATCCCTTTCTCTGTTGAACTGATCATTAGAAATACGAGAGTCGAATTTTTAATCGTTGCGCCTCTCCATAGCACCACACACTCACCACAACCAAAAAAATCAAATATCATCATGAGAGCGTTTTTGTGGTTACCTGAAAACAAGTAGAAGCTACCACTATTCCACCGGCATTGATTATTGTCACGTTTACATATTACAAGGGTGCAATTATCTAGTGCGTTACTACATCCATCCAAAACCAACCCTGATTTCATCACAACTACGATATTTGAATGAAAACCTGGCTCAAAAGTTGAAAGAAAATTGAAATCGTATATCACAAAATGTTAATAGCTTCTTACAGAAGGGAAGGCTAATGAGAACTATACACTTTTTGAAATCATTATTGCCACGCTCAATTTGTACATATAACCCTTTCAAGGGAATATAATTTGTCTAATTAAGCGTCCCCTTTTTGAAACCCATGAAAACATGACCTCAAGATAAATTTAGCCCTGTGGAGAGCATATACCTACTCTTCAGCCTGTTATCTCATTACCGGAAGCAAAATCAAAAATACACATCTCACAAAAAAAGCTAAAGTGACTAAAGGCCAACCTTCACTCTGGAGCTGAACTCTGCGAAAAAAAAGATCTTTCTCAGATCGTCGTCATGATAGTGTCAAGGGAAAACAACAATTAGGTAATAAATTGTCAAAGCTTACATGAAAAAGTACAAATCTTTAAACAGGATTTAGACGCATGAGACTGACTGAGACTCCACAAGAGATGGGTAGAGGAAACCAAGTCGAGAAGACATTATTCCTCATGATGCGTAAGTATTTACATCTGCCGCGGTTAGTGCCCCATTCGCTAATACGCGAAATGCAAATGTCGTATTGTCCTCAGCTCCAAAGTGTGACGAAATTGTGGCTTTAAACCAAGGTCAATGCATCATACTTGATTTTTTTCACAAGATACTTCAAAGCTCTTCTTTTGAGGATGCTTATTAGCACTCGTGTTTATCTATGCATTCTAATTATGAAAAAAAACAACAACAGCATATATTCTAGGCGAAGCATATTATTGTGCGCTTTTGTTCACCCTTTTGAAAAGTCATTACACTAATGAACTTACAAAGTTTATGTCAAGAGAAGCAAATAAAGTAAAAAAAAAAGAATTCTCAGTCTGTTCTGCTATTACTCAATGAAAGTTTTGCACTTTAGTGACGCTACGTCGGTCACTAGCATGCATATATTTACCTAGTTAAACAAATCATCATCACAATGCGAGATGTGAAACAAGTCGAGTCGTACAGAATAAAAAATAATGAAATTGGAAATATTTTACGCATGCGGCGATCAATGAAAAAGATAAGGAAATAAATAGACTTTAAGTGTTGTTTATTCATTGGTTAAGACAAGTTTATTGTTATTGTTTACTTCCAAATAGCAGTTTTTTTCGTCTTTGTAGTCAAAGGAACAAAAATTACGTGATAAAGTAAGTTTTCTCTTGTGCTCAAACAGCCGTGGCCATAACAATTTGGTGCTAACAAAATCTTACAAGATGCACGGCTAACAAAATAACTTCACAAGTCAATTGCTTCACAGCGAAAAAAAGAGGTTTACTCAAAGACTTTAGCAATTAACTTTTATTGGTTTAATGGCTGAAACTGTGTATATTTTACTAAAAGGTATGGATTATGTATGTATTTGGGCTCAAGAACATCATATTAAAAGTTGTTACACAAAGCGATTGAATAATGTGGGCAGTTTAGTTACTGCACACCATTGCCTTTGTTTATATGGAAGTAATTAAATTAATGTTTCTCAAATTATGTCTACAGTATACGTAATCCCAAAAGTAATTAGTGGTTTCGAATTTCAACAACTCCAAAGTTAGAAACTTTTCTCTCTCTCTCTCTCTGCGATAGGGATGGATGGTGCTCAAATTTGAGATACACTTTAAGTTCATGATTACTACTAGGAAAAAAGCCAAAAGGAAGTGAGAAATCAACTGTGTTCAAGAGCATTTTCAAAATATCCTGTGGTGATAATTGATTGTAATTTAAAGAATTTAAGGAGATGAATAAGTTCGAATAAATTAGGAAAGTTATAAGTACACAATAGCGTGAAAAAAGAAAATCGGCAAGCTGCGATCCAATGACGAATAAAAACAGTTCTCCGAAGCGTATCAAATTTTTAATTTACACCTAACCAATATATCTCCTGGTACAACACATTACAAGTGCGAGAACAACTGAATTAATTTGCTCAAAGAAAATGAATGACTTGATACGTTCGAAGGAAGAAATTACTTTTACTTTAGGTATTCCATTATATAATTCACTTAAGAAAAAATGCTTCCTTGTATAAATATACATTAAAAATCAACCAGCAAGAGATACGAAACCAAGATACAACATTCCTTCAGATTCAAAACTTGTGAGCTTTCTAAAAGCATTGCTGAAGCGTACACACATTTGAACTGCTGTTGTGACGTACAAGAGTATAACGTTTGTCGTCGCAATTTTAAATTAGCTTTTTATATATAAAAAAAAGAAATTTTAAACTAAATTGCAAACTTAAAATATGATCTTAGACTTTCAAAAGCTTGCTTAGAGTTATCAGAGTCACTCATGTTCGTGTCATATTGAGTTTCAAGCGTAAGTCACCAAAAGGAAGTTTTTTCTATGTTGACTATGTCGAATTAGTAGATGAGATTAGACTGCCTCCATAGGTCATTCCCAAGGATGAGCATGAGAGGAATAGCTCTATTCAAACAATCCGTAAAAACTCACTGGTGAAGTGACAAAAACACAGATTGAGTATAAGTTAATCCCACCTTTTAAAACGAAAGACTATGTCGCATTGAAGCACCGGAAATGAGAAGCGTGACAGGGCTCTCCTTTTCATATTTAATAATGGAATAAATTGTTTCGCTTCTTTTCATTTGGGGGTTTGAAATGTCCTTTCTTAACCTTGCGATATGATCAAATAACAACATTCGTATGGCATTTTATTACAGTCTTTTCATTTGCCTTTTCATCCCCTTATCACAATTTCAATCTGCATTTTTGTCATCACTAATTGATCGTAAATTACATACGGAGATTTAGGAGACGTCATCGACGATGACTGAAACAATCAGCATAAATTCTCTTTCCAGTCCAATGACACAATCGAAAAGAATATTTGCAACGTATGTAATAGGCAGGCAGACACACAAATAAGTAATAAAACTTTTTGTATGTATTGTATGACCACGAGCAGTCTTAAGCGTCGAAGGTAATGGTCAAGTACATGTGGAGTCACTCAAGCATTTATAAATTAGCAAATTGATTTGAATGAATAGGAATTATGGAGGTGAAGAAACGCAATCGCAAAATGGGCTTGTAATGCTGCAGGGGAATACTGACAAGCTGAATGAACTTTGAGATGTGAATGAAAGAAACAGAATTGAGAGAATCGTAATTAATGCATACAAATAATGTGAGAATAATTGGAATTACTTCGGTCGAAAATGGCCTCACACCACACACTCACACAATATTTCATAGCAAACCTATGCAATGCGAGTAATTATGTGTACTATGCAAAACGATCATCGCATTCACAAATTCTACCTTGCCCAGAGGAATGAGAACATGGAAGAGTTTACATAATTAATTTTGGAAAATTCACTCTCTATCTGCCTTCCATCGCAATCACGAATACATTCATGCCTCTCTTTTGCTTAATTAACTCTTTCGCTAAGAATCTCCAGCCAAATGGCCGCTTGCTTGCCTTTAGAAATCAAAAACTTCACACGTTTATCATATTTATCCAAGTTTACACATAACGTATTTACATGTATGTATGTATATAAGAATTATTTGTAGCAAGAACAGAGTTTGATTCTGCTTGCAAGTGTGCTCTACATATGTAGATCTGCACAGAGAAAGACGCCGACGTCTGCCAGTCAAAATTAAGATAAAGATTGAGGAGTATTACTTTCATTACAATGCAGTAAGTTCTGAAAATAATTCAGCACAT
>JAHZMY010001011.1:0-11404 GCA_027743915.1 Seira sanloemensis
GTTTCATTGCAAGATGAACATGTATGTATACATGCAGTAATAAATCACTAGAAACGATTCGAAAGATGTGGTAGACAGTAGAAGATATAATTTTACGGTAAATACATATGTAAAATTGGCTGTCAATGGCAGTCCTTTGATGAACAATTTACATATTTGCATAATAAACATTTATACTTACTTATAATTTTATATACGTCGTTGTATAGTACTTACTACTGGTAATAGATATTTTTACCTTTCGTTCGCAACGAAAAAGCTTTTGGTGACGTTTTTGTAAACTTACTTTTGATTTGCTTCAGTAGAAAATTTGTTTTGCAAAGCTATCTTACATAGATATATTATATTTTTAGCTGTCCAAAGAACATACCCCTTCATTCTCAATAGCAAAAATATTTCTATTGATTACTGACACATATCAGTGCAATCTAAGATTTGTATTATTTACATAGATACTTGACTACTTAAGGCTATAATTTGTTCAAAAACAATGAATTATTTTAGGTTAGCAAAGCCCTTTCAATCCTTCTCTTTGACTAGCAACAAATTCACAGCCAAGTTTATCCCATAATTAAAGGCCCTCAATGGTGTCAACTGCTCGACAAAATTGTTCCCAGCGAAGCTGATTCGGATGCAGCTGCACGACTCATAAAATTCGTCGTTCCACCATTCGCTCCATTCTTCTTTTGGGCTTCACAGACTCCAGCTCTCTCAGCAGTTGAAACACCCTTACCGATTCTGAGTCGACGGACGCCATCCCACCAATCGTCACTAAAATTGCAGACATCGAGTCCGCAGCAACCAAGGCAAAGACGAGGACACCTCCAATGCTTTCCAAGTTTTGCAAGGTTTTTACAAGCATGGCCAACCCCAGGCCGAGGGCTGTAATGGCTGTGAAGAGGAGTACAGTTGTAATATAGTTTTGAAAGTAATTTCCCACTGAATTTATCAGCTGAAGGTTTCGGTACATGACCACTTTTTTGCTCATCAAGATCTCATCTCTTTGCGCGACATGGCCAAACCTAATTTATACCAACGGCATGTGTTATTTACCAATTAAGTTTTTCAAAATCCCAAAATATCACATTTTGAGGAAAAAGACTCACAGCTCGACTGCTCTCCGCAGACTCATGGTGCTCAAAACTGAGAAAGTTCCTACCACAGCGATTCCGCACAATACTGCCCATTCCCAGACCAAGAAATTCCATGCGAACACAAAGTGCTTCATAATAATCCAAGAAACATTTTCGAACCCGTCTGATTGAAACTGTTCATTTGGATCATCAAAAATCAAGACATTCCCGGAGAAGGAAATATCCAGCCACGGCAGGTTGGCACGAACTGTTCCAGTGGATTCCATAAGAAAATCCAAACGCCAAAACAAAACCAGTAAACACGATACCCTTAGAAAAGAGCGAGTTCAACCTTTCCACCAACTTCAGGTCTCGTCGCAACCGTTTCGACCGCAAATACCTTTTGTAAAGAGAGTTGAATCGAACAAGACTGTTGAAGTATAGTAATACTTCATCCGTTTTCCTTCTGCACTCATTAATGATCAAGCAAAGTGCCAAAAGAATTAGAACTAGCAACCAGCTTGAAACTTTCTTCTCCAATTTCACACCTTTGGCAAAAATGCATTGAAAAATTAGAAGTAATAGGTTAAGCGAGTTTACATACAGAACCCGGGTGAATCTACGCAATTGCCTCTGGAAACTGTCGACCTGACGTAATGAACACGATACCCTTAGAAAAGAGCGAGTTCAACCTTTCCACCAACTTCAGGTCTCGTCGCAACCGTTTCGACCGCAAATACCTTTTGTAAAGAGAGTTGAAGCGAACAAGACTGTTGAAGTATAGTAATACTTCATCCGTTTTTCTTCTGCACTCATTAATGATCAAGCAAAGTGCCAAAAGAATTAGAACTAACAACCAGCTTGAAACCTTCTTCTCCAATTTCACACCTTTGGCAAAAACGCATTGAAAAATTAGAAGTAATAGGTTAAGCGAGTTTACATACAGAACCCGGGTGAATCTGCGCAATTGCCTCTGGAAACTGTCGACCTGACGTAATGTGCTTGAATTAGGATCATACTTAAATAAGGATAACTTTATTACTGCGGGAAGTTGAAAGTTGAAGTAAATGATAGACTTGTTTTCCTCCATGCTAGCTCTTTTTGACTCCTTTCCAAGAAACCTTTCAATCAGACAATGGCCGTCAACTTAGAAACCCTCCGGAATTAAATATCAATTACATACATACATCTTTACCTAAACAGTGATATAGATCAGAACTATCGTATAACCTTCAAACAATTCAAATGTCATACGTTTTGAGTCAGTATGAGGTTCGACGATTTCTCAAGTAGATTAGTCTTTACCGATGGATCTGTAGTATTTTAACTATGAATTAATTAGGAGCAGGCGGAAACGGCGGAAATTGACAAGCATGCATATTAAAACACCAACCTACTTCTGTTCGAAAGTTTCTCATTTGCTCACGTTACCCAACAATGATTAATTAAGTAGCATCCCGTTTTCAAAGAAATAATTAAAAATTAATATGTAAAGCTCTTCTCGATAAAATCAAGTTCAAGAATTGCAAAACATTTATCGTTATCATCGCAGTTTATGCAAGTGTAAGACAAAAAGCAATATAATTTTTTATTCATTAGTTGTTGGCAAAGTTTGCTCGCATCCGTCACCGTAAATCCGAAAAAATTGCATCAAATACGGGGAGCGCAGCAGCAAGCCCTTATCAACATTACAATTCTGCTCCACCCAAGACGTTGCTTTCCCATTGAACCAATATTTCCTGCGGAAACAGTTATGGCAGCATTTATCCATCGATTTAGTAAATACTAAAAATAAGTAAGCCGGGTGTTATAAAACTATCAAAGCTTTATTCAAACAGATTTCTTTAAATAAAATATCCCTTTTTCTTCGTCTCGTGTGCCAAAACCTTAACAATATTTTCCCACAGAAAAAAATGATTTTTTTTGGGAAAACATGGTCTACTCAAATTTATTTGCTTTTCGTCGTTGAAACAGAAGGCAGCACGTGCACATTTCATATCAGTCGGATATGACTTGAAATTGGAGAAATAACATGGGCGGCACACAATCATCTACTCTCTTGCAAAAAAAATCTCAAGGAAACGCGTAAATCTTTCACTTTCCTTCATTTTCCCATTCTTATTTCAAATACCCACACCGCCATAAAAGTAATGCACTGGGTCAATATCAAAGTCGTAAAGAATGACGTTCATTTTTAATGCGGATATGATTACACACACCCACCACCATCATTCTCTTCCTTCCCTTTCAAGCACACATTTCTCTCTGATGGATCGTCTCCGGTAAACTCATTCTCCCTATTTCGAGTTTGTTTTTCATACGGCTTTTAAACAAAATTTCTTTGGGATTACAACTTTTTCTTTAAAACGTCTCAAGTTGATCATATCTCATCATATCTCTCCGAAAAGGAAAAAAATAATATATAAAAATGATTCATTCTCTGCCATACCCTTTCATCAATGATTATTATCATGTTTTCTCACATGACTTATGTAGTTGAGCAGAAATGCGTGCACCGTTCATCTTGTGCTATCCCCACATATTATTACCACTTTTTTATTTCTTTCCTATTCTCACTCTTTCAAGATTACTTCCTTTTGAAAGGAGGAAAGAAGTTGGAGAAACAGCAAATACCAGGGGCATGCACACCTTTTATCTGTCACAAGCTATAAAGCTGGAACAAAGTGGATACAGAGCATTGGAATGAATAAGAAAAATGAATGCGTGTGTGGAAAGAAACAAATCGCTCTATCTAATCCACATTGCGACTCGCCAAAGAACTTTTTTTTTCAAAAAAAGAAGAAAAAAGTCTCCTTTACATATATGGATAGCAAAGTCCGTGGGGGAAAACATGAAAAAAGCTGAAAAGTCACCAACGCGAAACTTTCCGCGGGTTTTATCTTCCAATTCTATACATACGAGCGCAGGTAGGCATACTATTTTAGACGCAAGTATGAAGAAAGTGACCAAACTAAAAACCCTTTTCCCATCCCGAGTTTCATGTTTTGCAACTAGTGGATCACTTGAAATAATGAGGATTCATTTGTTCTCTTGGACTTTATTTCGCATGAGACTTGGCTTCCTCCCTCACATGCTTTTTTCCGCACTAGTCGACCGCCCCCTTTTTCTCCCCATTTCTTTTCCCACCTTATTCTTTCATGTTTGACATTGACAGGGAGCTAGATAAAAAATAATAAATAAAGTGGAGAAAAAGACCAGACAAGTTTTTTTATGGACTGAAATAACAGAAAAAAGTGATGCATGAAAATGTGATGAACAATGAATGAGAAAAAAAACTACAACAGTCATTTTTACAGCGGATGTCATTTCCACACCGTATTTTTTTCCTAGGAGCGAAGCTTTTTTTTAAAAAAAAAAATATGGCAAGATGTGAAATAAAGATACACACCACGGAATCTGCAAAATATGAACATAAACACGCAAAAACTGCAGCCTTCAGATTGATCATTTTTTCGAGTTTATGTAAGTGAGAGAAATTTCAGCAGAGCAGAAGCTATCACAACAAGTAGAGGAGGATTGACAGAAAGACTGACAAGAGAAAAAATTAAAACGTAGGTAAACTCTATATAATATGCACCTGTGTCGATATGCGTAATCGAGTCGAGTTGGATGTATTTTACATATTATTTAATATTCACAAAGTTACTGCTTCCAAAAGCAAAATGAGTTTCATGTCAACTCCACTCACCAATTTTAAAGGAGGTTAGTAATTGCGCATAAAGTAGAAACTTGTTTCTTTTGATCATTTACAAAAAATGGCAATCCCAGTAATGCATGTCGACAAAATATCGGAACACCAAAGTATCTCAACTTTGGAATGGTGACGTGATAATAATGAAAATGGCAAAATTGTATTTGCCATTGTCGTCAATATCTCTATCTTCCTGACTAGTGATCCAGAAGAGTTAGCAAAGCGCCATTCAGAGGGAGATGCCACCTTTCAAACCAGAGAAGCCGTTCTTCCTCGTCCGGCTTAAACAAACAGTTGGTTTACATATCAAAAAACTGATGTGCGTTGTGAGTGGGCGACAGAAGTGGAGCCTATGTGTGTGTATACGAAGATTTGCCGTAATACATGCATGTACACATGTATGTATATTCGATCTGACTTGAGACATCGGAAGGAAAAAAAAGACGATCCAATTCTGATACACTGTTTATTTCCTCGTGCTTCCTCGGAGTTGTGCCTTTAAAGGATAGATTTGATTTAAAAAAGTTGAATTTGTGCTTGATGACTCAAAAGGATTGGATGAAAATAAAATTTGCTGCTCATCATCATTTGATGATACTGCCTACCGATGCTGAAAACCACACAGCGTTGTATATGCCTTAGACTTTTTCGATTGCACGAAATTGACATGGGAAGGAATGACCTTAAACAAATAAACACATTGTCTCGCAGGGAAAAGAGTACAAGTGAGATTTTCGTTTTGTCCTTTGTTTCTTGCAAAAGTAAACATGGCAATAGGGAAAAAGTGATTTTCACTTTCATCTTCATCCCAGACTCTCTTTTTTTTACTTTCATCGGATCGGATAGTCATCAGCGTTATTATGCATTATTAATGATTTTCATTCCCTCTAATGAAGGGAAATCACGATGCGAAGGAGAACAATGAGCCTTCTCAAAGGCTCAGGAAGTTTGATAGGATTTACAGCGTCAATTTTGTATGAAAATTACTCTTCTATCCATGTGTGTTTGTACAGGACAACGTGATCGAGGCTTCTTTTAGCCAGTATTACCGTCTCTACCAGAAATAGCAACATTTTCTCTCTCTCTCTCTCTCTTCCACAAGGAAAATTTTACCCATTTCAGATTGCTTCGTCTAACAATGCAGCCCTATCCCCGTTCTCTCCCCCACTAATCCCGAGTAAGCAATGTTTTAAACAAATTCATACAGAATGAAAATAGGATTTTGACTGTGTTTCAGTTTCATTCCAAGCAGCCCTTTGTTTTGCGAGTGAAAGCAAGGAGAGATTCCCTCAAATGAGTGAAATGCTGTCGATGATCATGACGATAATATTGGATTGAAGTGGGTACAATGGATCTCTTGCGCGTTCCAATTAGGTGAGAGGAACGGAGCAAAGTCTACACGCTAAGCTGCACGTTACATGCTACTTATTTACGTCACTCAGATGCAATCACAGTAAAAGTCACTCGTGATTTGTCATTTATGCCTAAGTTTCATTCCCTGAAAATGCTCTTTTACACTTGATTCATATACGAAGAATCAAATCAAGACTGTTGCAAAAACCTCAAATTGTCTTAAATTTTACAGCTTTGCTGGATGCAATGAAGGTGCATTAAAGCACACAAGATATTTCCGTTGTATGTCCTCCAAAGATTCCATTCTCCTCGCTTCGCTCAAGAAAGACATAATGTCGGTTTTTGCGTAATGTGAAAGAGCTATGAGCATTTCCTCGTCTCTCTCTCTCTCCCTCCCTCCTTGGAGGGGAATAAATTGTAGCACGTGGCAAGAAAATAAGCTATGCGGTCTAACTCTGCGATACAAAAAATGAGCAAAAAAGTACATTACTTTCTCCAACGAAAGGAATACAGTGCAATAAAGAAGAAAAACTATTTCGTCGTTGCGTACCCACACGTACTTCATTCAAGTGAATGTAAAGCCAAAAAAAAACCATTTATTTACGGGGAAAACGTAGAGCTTGTGCGAATTGTACAAATGCATGCATCACATTTCTCTTTCTCCATTTTGGATGGAGCACGCCAAACTCTCGCGTAGTGTCAATAAAAAGTCATTTTTCCCTATATGCCTGTTACTCAGGCTAACNCATGCATCGCATTTCTCTTTCTCCATTTTGGATGGAGCACGCCAAACTCTCGCGTAGTGTCAATAAAAAGTCATTTTTCCCTATATGGCTGTTACTCAGGCTAACCCTCCTATTTCCCAAATTTTCTTTCCATATCTGATTCCAGCTCATTTTTGCCAAGCTTTTCTTCTCATTTTGGCAGTATCGGAACGTAAAATGGGTTATTCATCAAAATCGGCTTAAGCTTCTCTCACTCTCCTGCTCATTTTCTCAAATATACAAGAATGCAAGGAAGGTGAATGGATTCGAGGAAATTACTTTTTACATTTTATCCTATCCTTGGAAAGCTATAAGATTACGAGGAAATGCGAAGGTGTACAGTACTTTGCAAGTTCAACCCGCTTTTTTCGCTAGGCGTTTTTCTCGTGTAAAACATTTACTTCAAGTTGGATGGATGTTACATCGTTTCTCTCGCTCACTCTGCTTAACTTTTCCCGAGATACTTTCATTATGATACCATTTTTGCACCGTTGTCGAGATACTATTGCAAGAGAAATCTAAAGTTATCTTTTGTCTGCCCTCACATCATCAGGCAGACGCGGATGTGTATTTCACGATAAAACACTTTAGTTTTTTTAGCCAGTTCTTTAAAGCCTTTGCTGAGGTTGGCCTTTATTTCTATGTAAATTGGGCGTATGTATGNACCGTTGTCGAGATACTATTGCAAGAGAAATCTAAAGTTATCTTTTGTCTGCCCTCACATCATCAGGCAGACGCGGATGTGTATTTCACGATAAAACACTTTAGTTTTTTTAGCCAGTTCTTTAAAGCCTTTGCTGAGGTTGGCCTTTATTTCTATGTAAATTGGGCGTATGTATGACACAACATCTAAAATTGATTCGGAATTTAAACACTGAGAATATCAAAGGCTTGCTCCACCATCCAAACAAAACGGTCTGGAAATCAATGAGAAACACTTTTTTAGCAAACTTTTATTTCTATTCGTACCGCACAACTCTTAATGAATGAAAGTGTACATACGTGTGTTTTCGAATATGTTCCTGAAATGAAATATATACACACACAGCCAATTGTATTGGTAAGAGAATCCAAGATCAGCTTTTTTCAGTCTGGAGGAGGTCCGTGATATGAAGGCAAAGGTAAGATAATCTTTGGGAATGAGAAACTTTCAGATCAAGAGAAAGTAGTTGATGTAGAATTGAAATCGGCTAACCGTCTCAGTTACACCAAATATAACTTGCCATTTTCTCCTCAAAACGAACTACTCGCCAATCCGCTTCAGCTGGAATTACAACTGGGAAGAATAGTATCAATCACTAGCAAAGTCGTAACAATGGACTCCATGTATTTAAAAGGAATGATAAACGATATAGTTGTTTCATGAAGAGTTGCATTGCATCCCCGTTTTTTCTCATTTTAGGCTTGGATAAACTTTCACAAGACGAAATCTGGGAATCGAAGAGGGTTTATTTTTGGATTTGTAGCCTCCTCTCTATCGTCCGTCTCTAGTTCCACGTACACCTTCCTCTTGTAATTAAAACATCCATCAAGACAAGACAACACAAGGACTTTGCTTTTTCTCAAGGAGAGGAATTTAATTCGAATAATTTATACTGGGAATTAGAAAGAAAAGAATAAAAGAGTTCAATTTAATGAAAAAAGTTTTTACCTTTCCACCAAGCGTAAAATACGATACAAGTACAAATAGTTTTTTTTATTTATTTTTGATCAAGGTAGATAAGATAATACGAGGGATTTGCCAGTGGCAGTTGCGTATTCAGTGACACGGAAAAGTCGGTGGAGAAACTCTAAATTGTATCCCTTCGCTTAAGACACATACTCTAATCTCACAGTCTGATTAATTCAAATTACATTCATGAGATAAAAAGTCAATCACACATAATGGGATGAAAAAATACCCCAATGAATAATTTACTTCGGATTTTAGCGTGCTCTTGATTCAGCAAAATATTATTTTTCTCGATCTCGATTTTTTTTCTCTTTTCCTTATATCTTTGATCAGTACAAGGCCACCACGAAAGATACAAAACCGGGGATTGGGAGAAATTGAAGGGAAAACAAGGAGACGAGCGGCAACTCTCTCCGTTTTCAGTCTGCCTGTCAGCTCAAATTAAGGAAACGTTTCGTCTTTTTGTTTTCACAACCAGAAACAGATCAAGAAAGGGTAAAGAGAGCATGGCCTGAATACAAAGAGGGAGAGAGACCCCATATATTTTGGAGACTTTTGCTCGCGATTTTCTTCTATTTTTTTGGTATTTCATTTCAACGTTATACACATGATCATGAAGAATTCCATAAATACAGAGTTTTATGGCTCTAAAGCTCATCTTGTGCATTACATATTTGTAGGAACAAGAGGGGAAGATGAAATGAGCCGAATGAATTATTTACCATCAGTGGCGATCAAAGAGAAAACGAAACAATTCTTGCCTTCAGGATTCCAAAGAACACAAAAAGGAGAAAGCTGAGAAGCCGAGCGTTTCAAGTCTTTCCTTGGACACAATTTATTTGATTTTAACTGAATAGAAAAATATATGTATTTGAAGAGCATATGACCATGCTGATGATGATGATGGATGACTGCGAGACTCAAATGTTTTATGTTACAAAGGATAAAAGGAGAAAAGTAGCTTTTCAATAAGCGCGACTTCTCTGAGCCATTGAATATCTTTGACTGTTTTGAATGTCTTCTAGAGTTTCGTCTGCTAAACTTGCTCTCAACATTTTTACTGTCGATCAATCTATTAAGAAGTTTCTGTCCTTATTTTGTACATACTTAAAAAGGGTAGCATGAGTACTTTTAGGGACAAAGTAAGGGCTCAGAGGAATGAAACTGTAGTAGCTTTTATGAAAGATGTACATTATCATGAGTCTCTTTTTTCTCTTGGAAACAATTCAAATTTGAAGGAAAGAACGTCCTAAACTTCAAAAAAGGCAGAGAAACTGTTGGCGATAAAATGCCATACCATTTTGAAACAAAATTTGCACAAACGAGACCAATAATAGCATTTGTTTTTTTTCTCGAGCGATCATTATTTCCGCTTTTTCAACAAATACGCTTCGTTGACGGATTTTTAATGGAACTTCTAACACTTTATAAAATGTAAAGTTTCCTGAGTGAATACTATTATAGGAAGGAATATTTAGAATGGGACGCATCTTATTTTCCTGGAAAGATAATAATAATACGGTGTAACGTAAGCAAATGGCTTTATCCGTAAGGATTTGCACACCCCTATGTGAGAAGTGACTTATAAGAAGGTCAGGAGATTTGAGGAAAATGTTGAGAAAACAGGAAGGCGAGCAAAAAAATTTCCAAAAAATATGGTCACAGTTGACGTAAATGCTTTAAAAATTTAAAAATAGCTCCTGCTCAGGTCTGCGACTCTTTTCTTCTTTGACCTGTCGTGTCAGGGTTTTTTTGGGGAGAGTTCAAGAAGTAATAGCAAAACCGTATTTGCGAGACACACAGACTCCGGAAACAGTTATAAAATCAATTTGATCCAAGTATAATGGAACATGTACTCGGAAGATTGAGGTGATTCGTTTAAGCATCCTCATGGAAAAAAATCCACCAAACACTTTGTACTCTGTAGTGACTATATGTGGCTTCTATAAAGGCAAGTTGAAATTGGCTCAAGTGGGTGGTGGTAGTAAAGAGGAATAATATCCGTTCGAAAATATTTTTCCATGGGTCGGGGGATTCAATTGAATTATGTATAGATAGAGAATGAAAAACAGCATTTCATAAGTTTCCCCCGAAAGGGATTTCAATATCGAGTGCAGAAAAAAAATTGCATGCATAAAAAGACCTCTCCCAATTCAGCTCTGAAATAGGGAATAGGGATGATGTTGGAAATCGAATCACTCCTTGGTCATATTGTTCCTCACTGGAGAAGAAGCAACAGTGTTAATGCGAGAGGAAGGCAATCGACAAAAAAGTTTCGATATCTCGAGCCAATTCACAGGAAAAGAGGAAAAAAGTGGTGCGACCTTTCCCTACAAACTACTTTTAATTCAAGTAAAAGGATAAGCGTCACACTCAAAGTGGACCGTGTGGACGGAAGGGGAATGATACAAGGGCTGAATTGATAGGCCAATTTTTATGAATCGTATTCAACATAATTTATGGGTAATGCATGTATACGGCTTCAAGCTCTGTATCTTATCCCCCTTTTGGAAAGCTCCCTCCACATCAACTGCGAATGGGAAAGGCGTGCGAGGCAACAGCGGCGGAATTTGCATTATTATTGTATGGCTTTGTCCTCAACGAAAGGATATCAATTGCATCCAATGCCTTGTTTATAGCTTGTATTGAGTTTCCATATATTTATTTCCTGTGCTCATTAAGATCACATAATATAGTTCTGACCTACATATAGCATTCCGTAAGTAGCATCAGTTCGGAGAACTTTTTTTCCATTGCAGAAGGAAAGAAATGAACCAGGAATTTTCCGGCGAGAAAAGAAAACAGAGAAAACTGGAAGGAATGAGAAAGG
>JAHZMY010001012.1:0-10969 GCA_027743915.1 Seira sanloemensis
TCGTTGTCAATATTGGAGCCGAGGTTGTTGGTACCGATTTTGATAACGCAGAGGGCAGGATTGAGTCTGTTGGTCACCTCGCCGTTGACAATTCTCCAACGAACATGTTCGGTTCTATCACCACTGATGCCGTAATTTGTAGTTCCAACGGGAGCGTAATACTGATTGAAAATATCTCTTCCCGCATTACCCCATCCCTCTGTGATAGAGTCGCCGTAAAAGAGGACCCTGATTGAATCGGGGTTATTCAAGCTGTTTTGGACATACTGATTATGTCTGTCTTGCCACCACTGGTCACCTCGAGGCTCAGATTCCCACGGCACAGCGGCTACAAGTAATATTTTGTATTTAGTTGCAAATTGGTAGGTTGAGGATGTAGTGAGTGATTTAATAGCATTCGCATTCAAACAATGTGTAAAATTAGTTACCTAAGGCTGCTGCAAAGAGAGCTGGGAGGATTATTGCAAATTTCATTTTTCTGGACTTTAGTATTTTGCCGGTGATTTGGATTTGCCACTATCATGAACAACATTGTGCCATTTAAATTGTTCTTTTATATAAGTAGTCCAGCCAGGCAATTTACATGTGTGAAAAATACTGTGTTGCATAATAATTTTTCTGCCTAAATCATAATTACATCACGAGAATTTTAATTTGAGCAGATAGATAAGATTAAAGATACATAGAATGTAGCTGGTTTTATTAATTCTGTCTTTCACACAGGAAACAAGAACTTTTAGTATGAGTGAAATGTTGTTTGCTTAAAAATTAAATATATTCAAATATAAGTAGCAAAAGTTGTCGGTATATTTCTTAAAAATTTAGATTAGTAGAAAACAAATTGGTCGACATTTTCATTTTTAAAACACCGTAGTAAATAGATAATGTATCTACATATGTATGTGTAATGTAACATGCATCTGTTTAAGTATGTATGCCTCAATTTCAATCAATGGAAAACTTAGTTGTACTTATGTGGACGACCGTTGCCTTTTCATTTTTATTTAATGTTGAACTCGAGAACAAAATTGACTTACGACAACTGTCAACTTGCTAATTATTTTAAGATAGATGGAAAATGTCAACAAGCTGTCATTCGCTTTTGTTCTGCCTTATCTAAGAAAAACACTTACTTGCATCTGTCTGTTAAAAATCACGTCGATAAGTGTTGACTGGCAATTATAGCGAGATCGATTATTTCAGCAATCCTCAAATGGCCATTTTGAGATACAAAAGTCCCATTTTCCGATGAAAATGTATTCATACATAATGACCGTGATTAGATCAATTGATTGTCATAGCCACAGCAATGCAGCATGTAGCATGAATTTACTGGCCGAGCGCAAGTTGCGGAACACTTTTGGGCAGCTATGTAAGTAGTTTTGTGTCCAGTTCAGAAGATATTATTTAGATCAATCATTCTACGTTTGATGTGTAACACAAATTGGTTTTTACAAATGACTTGTACATAGCAAGACATATTAGATAAAAGTTAGCTCAAATGAGGGTTACAAATTGAAGAAGAGACCGTTTTCGAAAACAAATATGTATGCAATTTAAAATGTCGATAAGAAGCGTTGATGCATGTTGGGCCAGAAATTCATCATTCATGAGGATTTTTGTTGTATTTGTTTCCCAGGCAAAATGACAATGAATACGGCTCAAATCTAATCTCCCCTACCTTCGTCCTTCTTTTAAAACAAGCTCAGCCGAAAATGCCGATCCCTCTACGCCATATAGGGACATGAGTCGAAATTAAAACACGAGACCGACTTTCCAAGCGAGGAAACGTCCTGGTTTCCAAAGCTGTCACTGCATCTCATCTCCATCTATAAGCCACATCAACATCACTTGAATTATGCATGTTGCATAGTGGGCGTCCCGTAAATCCTAGTGTGATTTACAAAAATTTACCATCTTCCATTCTGCTTTTAACCCCGACCCATCTTTCAGAGATTATTCTGAATTCGTCTTGTTCAAGAAAAGCAACATCTTAGCGAGATTCCTTTTATCCAACCGTAAAGTTGATGATACATCGATCCATGCATGCTTGTTTCAATGTGCTCATCAAATATTAAAGCAGGCCAACTTGCGAAGGTGACATGTACAAGATGCGGTTCTCATAAATAATTTGTGACACTCATCCTTCCCACCAAATAAATTTGTATGGTCACAAGCATCCTCTGAAGTGAAGTATTTAAGCCAAAGGTGAAAGTCAACTTTCCCTGTGCAAATTCCATGTAATAAATTCAACGTTCAATGCTGCTTTTATTTCATTTCGTTACACAATAACATTTTGTCTAAAGGTTAACTAGCATCATGTCAGAGCCAGTTAAACATTTTACGCCTTCGTTTCAGCTCCTACTTTTTCCGTACTACGGTTCCACAACTCTTGACACATTGCTTGATTTTTTATGGAACTTTGTCACAATTCAAAAAATATATTTTCTTTATTTCGTCCTATCCATCTTTGCCAAATAAGTATACGAGAAATTAAGTCTAATTATCTAAGGGAGTAGTAACTACACAAATGATCACAGAAAATCATCTTTAGAATTTAAAGCTAAAGGAAAAGGACATAGGCCAAATATTTCAAATTTCATTCACGGAATTGTTAGGTTCACTATGTATGAAGCCGTTGGTTTAACTTATGGAACTTTCTTTTTGTGTCTACTATTTTTAAAAACACACTGCCATCGAAAATGACTTTACTGCTGATTTACAATGTTTCATTTCCCTCGTCAATTCCTACAGTCATTCCTTCCTCCACGTAGGTAGACTCATGCTTCGCCAAAATACGGAGTAAGGGTCGAATATTGAGCCACCATTGCTGGTACGGTATTCGATGTTTGAAATCAGTATACAACTTTAATTCCTGAATTGGGGTGAATTGATATTGTCTGCGAACAATGCCCAGCATCACGGCGGAGTGCGGGGTGCTGAAAGATTTTTCTAATGTGAGTTTATCGATGAACCACTCGACAGCTTTAGCAGCCATCTTTGTGCCCATGTTCCTGTCAAAGGGGGTGGGCGATCCACCTTGTTGCATATGACCCAAGACGTTGACCCGAGTTGTGAAATATTCCTTCCCTTCCTCAGAGTATAGGTTGGCAATGAAGTCAGTGTTGTAGTGCTCATTTGCTTTTTCGTTTCTGAAAAAAGTTGTTCCAATGAATACCGATTTTGCACTAGAAGGCTCTTTATATTTTAGTTCAAATACAATGGTTCGCTTATTTACCGGAGGATAAGGCCACGGGAAATGCCTCCCGTCGCCATTTTGGAAGCCATGTGCTTTACATCCGTAACCAAATCTTCGATGTTTGCAGGCTCTTCGTAAATATAGGCAGCGTCCGCGCCACCCGCAAGACCGGCGAGTGTGGCAAGATATCCGCAGTAACCACCCATCGTCTCCACGATGAAGACACGTCGCTTCGTTCCTTGAGCGGATTGACGGATCCTATCACAGATTTCTGTGATTTCATTTAGGGCTGTGTCACAGCCAAGAGAGAAGTCCGTACCAGGAACATTATTGCCTGTTATATGATGAAATAGTTTTAAAAAGTTTGCTCATATTGTTAAAGGTTGTGACGATGAACAGTTTACAAAGTAATCAGTAGTTGGCTTACTGATTGTTGCAGGGATGCATAAGAGTGGTATGCACAAACTCTTAAACTTTTCCCGATTCTCCGCAAGCATTAGGACAGTTTGGAAGGCTTCAAACCCACCAATCACCAGCAACGCCTGGATATTAAACTTGCGAATTTGTTCTGCAATTAAGGGCATTGTGTCTGGGCAAGGGACACTCCGATTTGTGCCTAAGAAGGCGCCGCCTTGTGATATCCAACCGGTGACGTCAGCCCATTTGATTTCCTCCACGTTTCCAGAAATCAGTCCTTGAACTCCGTCGTGAATTCCCATGACCGTGTCGCCTCGATATATACAGTTACGGACAAACGATCGCACTGCCGCGTTCATTCCGCAGGCCGGAGCTCCAACGTGAACCACACCCAGTGTGAACCCGCCCTACAAAGTCACACTGTCTTAATTTTTGACATTTAAGAAAAGTATTTTTTGTATATTTTAATTGTATCGAAAACTTTGTATATTCCAAAAGTGTGTGCATTATGTACATGTAGCTGTGTAAGTACGTGTAAATTCAGTAAAAACCCAGAAAAAATCTACCAACTATGACGTACCGAAGATCCCCACAAAGTGTCCTGCTGCGTTAAGGCAAGCAAAAAGACAAGATACAAGAGAGAAATTTTTAGCAATTAAATTGACTAGCTACGTACAAAAAAGACAAAAGCAGAAAATTCACACATACTACTTAAAAACAGATTTTTTGGTGTTGTACTAAGCACTCATAAAAAAGAATACCTTTATTAGCTGTTTTTCCTGTTGAAGTAATGAATGTGAGTGTAAATCCACACAGAAAATGTCCAATTTTAAAGTTTGCGAGTGACAAAATCAAGTCCAAAAGAAATTAGGTACATGAACAGTAAAAAGGGGCGATTATAGCACTTTTCAAATGAAAGCAAAGCTCAGAATGACAGACCATGCAGAGAGTGTCATTTCATTTTGGACATTTTCATGACAAATTCAGAAAAAGTCATGAAATTGCAAATCTGACATTTTGGACATTGACTTTTAAACTTACTCCATACATAATTGCTCATTGGTTTGTAAACTAAAGATTGCAATAATATACATAGAGTGTAAAATTTTTGACAATTGCCTTTAACGTTAAAGTGTAAAACAACTGCCGTTCTCTACGCCTTTTCAAAAATGGATATTTATTCAAGATTTTAAAATGTCCAAAATGTCACTGATTTTTGTCCCAATTTTAGGTGCAAAGGCTCTGACATGTATTTATTAGAACCGTTATTTAAATGAAGGGTCATCCTTAAAACATTTCTTGCCAGCACACTGCAAAATTTCTTCTAACACTTACCACGCCATGGCCTTTCTCATCAAACGCAGACTTGGGAGGCTTAAGACGAGTAAGCATCTTGAACGTCTCAAGATTTCTGGCAAAACTCCTATAAATAAACAGCAGACGGAACAAATGTTAATAAAAAATAATTAAATTTTATAAAAATTTAATCTTTATCACAATTTCATTATTGATAGCATGCCTTCCTCGTAACTGCACAGCCAGTTCCCACTTTTTTTCAGCCATCGCCTTTGCAACAGCTTTAGTTCGTTCTACGCAGCCCATCAGAGGAACTCGCACAGCTTGGTTCCCATCCAAAGAGACGACGCAAGCCTCGGATTCTGGGGTGGCGTCCATTAACGCCATCACCGCCTCTGCTCCCATTCGGCATCCCTATATTTTTAAAAAAATTGATCATGTATTTAACAATAACTTTATTATTTATTAATAAATTAATTATACCAGGATTCTGTCAAAGGCCGATGGACTTCCTCCTCTTTGAACATGACCCAAGACGGTAATTCTCGTATCTTGCTGCAAGTTGTCCACCACAACTTTCTTTACTTGTTCAGCAGTAATGGGTTGTCCATCCCTGTCTATGGCACCTTCTGCGACTATGATAATGTTTAAACGTCGGCCGGCAGCCCTTTCCTATGAATTGTAATTTAGAAATATAATTATTCATTTTAAAGGCATCCCTCCAAGATAAAAATGTTTAGTCTTTCTTACCTGCTCCAGCTTATCGCACAGTTTTTTCGGCCAATCTACTGGTGGAGGGTCCTAGAATATGGTTGATTTTAAATTAATTAATTAATTGCAATTAATATAATGGGCCGACAACTACTATATGGTCCAACTACAAAACCTTACCTCAGGAATCATCACGAAATCGGCTTCGGACGTAATACTCCCCACTAAGGCAAGATATCTTTTAAAGAATTACAGAAGCATTTTAAACATAATTTTACGAGTACAGACTGTAGCAAATATAATTAGACCGATATTATCAATTATTTGCAATTACCCACAATGTCGCCCCATAACTTCCAAAATGAATGTTCTCTGATGGCTATAAGCTGTGGAGACAATTGCGTCGATACAGTCTATGATTCTATGCAAGGACCGAGTCAGTACCTGCAAAACCATGAAAAATCGACTTTTGATACACTGTACATACAATCTGGGCTTGCCTGACAAATTTTAAATATACATAAGTGCACAATGGGTAAAAAAAGAGAAACGCCATAGTTAGATTCGCCCACTTTTTAGTTAAGTTCTGGTCAATTTGTCATATTTACCTTGTGAATGATGCTGGAAACCGAGCCCCAATACGCCTCTTGAATATACTCGCCCCCATCGACCATGCCTTGATAGCCTTCACGAATGAAGTAGACCTTACAGCCCAAGTAAATTCCCACACGAACGACAGCTCTCACAGCAGCATTCATGCCTAAGAAAAAAGTGCTTCTTGTGAATATTTGCAGACACAAAAAATTTAGGGAAAATTCATATCGCCAAAGAAAATTTTGTACCTTGAGAATCGCCTCCGGACGTTAGCACCGCCAACCCCTTCCCCTTGCATGACCCTTGGGTCATTTTCCGCCGAACTGGGAGATCGTGCGACGACATTTTGCCTCACAAACTCTCGATTTCACTTCCCGGCCCTGAAATGCTCCAGGAAAGCCCACCACGATAAATCGTGTGGGTTAAAGACCAGAGCAAATGAACAAACTCTCTGCAAATTCTCCAAGATGATAGACTCTCTTTAGAAATTAAGAGTGAACTATATTAGACATTGCTTTTTCCCTTTCTTTTCCCTGTGCACATGTAAAATGCACGAGTGCAGATAGGAGTTTCGCCTATATCTCCTTGCCTTGGAGTTTGGACTGTATTCTGTATCATCAGCAGATGATTAGGAATTTTAAAGCATGCATGGAACGTATATATTCCTTTGCTCAATATCGGGTCCCGTATCCAGCCAAATGGCAGGCCAAAGAGCATAAGACCAGCATTTTATGGCTTAACTTGTGTGGCAGAAAAGGGAGATTGTGGGAACGAAACATCTTCCTCCACACTTTATGCAATAAGTGCCGAGTAAGAATGCAATAAATAGGATATAGACTTGATCATATCATGAAAAATATTTTGTTCATCATCAGCTTGAAACTGGTATTAAGCAAGACAACAAATGCACATTTAAATTTCAATGCAATTTGAGTGGCGTGTTGGTGCTCAGTTGTGCCGATCTGGCTCTGGCTCTTCTCCAATATTTCAGTCAAAGAGTTGGGACGTCAGAGAAGAGGTCATTTTCTTTTTTTTTCAGAGTCGTCACCACCTGAAAAACTTTTCGATGCTCGTGAAACAGGATCCGCCTCATAGGCCAGAGGCGAATGCGACTGCCTTTGTTCTAGCGTGCCTGATACGATTGATTCTAATTATGGTAATATGCGCACATACCTATTCACAAATAGCCAAAGCAAAACTACCAAGCTGGTCATAGGAAGGAAAGTCATTTTAATCTATTTTATGGCGATTTTTACATCATCGCCTTTTATAGCGTGTAGGAAAAGCAATATAGCGTCGTAGTATGTGGTATCTGGTTTAGCTGCATTGTGCCAAAAGGTGCTTCCTCTACCAAAAGGTGGTGGATTGCCATATTCACCACAGAGAATCGCTTTTCCTTAGAAATAATTTGCATTCATTGTTTAATGACATTATAGATTGAGAAATCCATTCTCACATTGCCATAAAAGTAGTATAGTATGTAATTTGATCCCCACACTTCTCCTCCGTTTTTCACAAGCATTACTTCTGTTGTTGAAGTTTTGGAGAGTGGAGAGCCATTCTGTGATATTATACCGGCTATTTCACAATGACAATATGNTCCATTCTCACGTTGCCATAAAAGTAGTATAATATGTAATTTGATCCCCACACTTCTCCTCCACTTTTCACAAGCATTAATTCTGTTGTTGAAGTTTTGGAGAGTGGAGAGCCATTCTGTGATATTATACCGGCTATTTCACAATGACAATATGAATATAATACTATGCAGCTCTCGTCATTCAAATTTTGTTTGAGGAAAAGTTAAGTTGACAACTGAATCATTTGCTCACTAGATGCTCTTTAAGCTTATTTTTGGCCATTATACAAAATGTTTTTGCTGCTTGATTACCTCTGTTAATGAGCCTCTTTAGAGTTCAGGAAAAAGTGACAATGTCGTTCTCCATCCTCTAGAATCTGATAGTTAAAACAAGTATGTATTAGATTAGGTTTTCTACGCGTTTCTGTTTATAACTGATGCCGATTTAATATTATTCAAGTGCACAGGTTTTATTAATTATACATTCCCAGAATCATTGTCCGCAACTTTATCATATTTGCATTTGCTTGGCCCATGTAAAATTGGGTAGCACTGCGAATATCTGCTCATAAAGAACATTAGTCATGAAAACATTTTTTGCGTTTAAGTACACTTGCAGATGCTGCATATTCTGCCAGCTTTTGAAAAGGCATTACAGTTACATCTGCTGCGTATGTATTAGGTACAAATTTGGCATTCAAAATTTAATTTTTCTCTAAATTTCCTTTGAAATCTATAAAAACATTTGACTCATTCTTCCCTAACACAACACTAGTAACAACCCAGCAATAAAATCATCCGACATGCATTGCAAGGACAAATGGAATGCCCCGATCATAATCCTCCTTAGACAAGGTTCTTTATACGCAAATGAGAAAAACCTTAACCAATTTTCCATCTCCCGTGGTGTAAAAGATTGAAAATAATACCGCTATACCCTATAAATATGTACCTATAAATTATCCCATAGTAAAAGGGACACTTTTTCGCACGGAATGGTCACGGACGTAAGCATATTCGGGACTTTTCGGGGGACATATGAAAGCACATCGTCGTAACTGTGTAGCTAAAAAAAAGTTGAACCCGCAACGAAATTAGCGAACTGTGTGGTGCACTATTTGGCATGTGATTTCTATATTTTTATAGAGCCACTAATTCATATATTTTATGGATGCGGAGAATAATGAAATACATGTAAATATTCATGCCCAGGCTAAACCTATGAGCGCATGAGAGATGGTTCCATATATCAGCGTTTCACCATTTTAAACTTCCAACAAACAACACACAAAGGTATAAATATACTTCAATCAGGAATTAATGGTTTAAGAAAATGTGTGCTGCTTTTTGAATCAGGAGAATGAGTTTTCACCCGACGACAAAGGCAGTGAAATAATCGTAACACGCAAAGCTTTCGCAAAATTCCATTCTAAATCCTTTTTGTAGTGCTTCTTAAAAATTGGAAATGTAAGCTTTCGTCAGCTATTCGGAAATACTTTGGCAAAGTGGAAGATGGGATTTCTTTAATATTTTTTAATTGGCAGAGATTATAAAAGTGTCGTGATGTTTTTCCCGTGAGTAGCCGTGTGCAATGTGTATTTTTTGTTTAGCACTTATTGCTTTAATTTCAGTCTTTATTCTGGTGACAAAAGTTAAGAGGAAAATTCATGAATTGCTGTGGCGGTAATTGTGCACCCAAAACTTAACAAATGGCTTAATCTCTGAGTGAAAAACTTAAACTTTGGTAAGTACATACTCCAGGAAAAACTATGAATCCTTGTAAGAATGTGTGAATAGGTTAGGTTTATAGCATTTGGGGAAAAATTATTATACCGTATAAGTATTGACTGTTGGCGATGGCAAAACGTTTTTCAACTCTATATTTCAATTTTAATACCTAATGGTTTTGCCAAAATTTAATTCCGTAAGGTTGTGACTTACAATCGGATAATCAGAAATCCGTGGCAAACATTTAAAATGGCAAGTTTTTTATTTTGCTGTCCCAATTAGTTAAATTCATTATACCCTATCTAGGAAAATAAAAATACATCTCAACTACGTCCTACTTGACATGACATGACATGAGTATATTAAAGTCTGTAATTAAAATGAAAAATCCAAAGCAAACTGGGATACAAATTCATCAAGTACATATTTGTATAAGTTTGAAAAGAGGATTATTTCGCAATAATTTTGTATGTGACGACATTCGTTTTCCTTATCTCATCATGAGGCTAAAACTTAAACATCATTATCACATTAAGCTTCTATTACTGCAAGTTTTAAATCATTTTGAGAGCTAATATAGGTATTTGTTAAGGGAACACGTTTGGTTCGTATACACGGAAAGATAAGGATAAAAATGAATACAGCTTTTCCATCAAACGAAGTGCTTAAAATACAATTAGAAGATGGAGTTGAAAGATACAAATGTCTGGGTCTTAAAACTCACGAATTTCACTATCTTCAAAGCACTCGTGCCATTCAAATTCACATGCATGTACATATTACATTAAACAAACTATTATATGTTGCACCATTCAAATCGTAAATTCATAAGTTAAAGGTGCGATTCACGTTATTCATCTTCATCATCATCATTCGATTCAAGTAATCGTATCGTAAACTAGCCTGCCAAATCATACACACATGATGCGCAGACAAGAAATGATGCAACCTGCAGTAGCAATGAGAGACTTAAACCATGCAGGCGTGCATTTGTTTAAAAGCGGAATGTGTGAAGAAAGCATAATAATAATAATATGTATGTTCTTTGAAACCCTGAAATCCCTTTCATTTGAAAACTGGCTTGTCGACGTAGATTATACTTCGATATTAAAGCGGAATTAACTACATACCGTAGGCATTCACTTAAATTCAGCTTCACAGATGCGTGAAGCAAGAGTTATGCTGAGCTGAGCTTTTTTATTTTCGCCATTTCATTCAAGAAGAGATGGTTTCATTTTGCCAGTTGCAATAGTGTAGTTTTGGCGAGAAGCAGCCTATATAGGCAGCTCTTTTGAAGTAGATAGAATTTTTAAAGAAAATCGTGTCACATAACGGGAACATCAGCCCAGCACCATTTTCCTTTGTGGCATATCAGTAAGTTAAAAATATTTTGAAGTCTGTTTTTTTCTAGCTCATTGAGACGCTAAAAGTGACAGAAAGGGGGA